>JANDKJ010000150.1:0-12806 GCA_028551335.1 Armillaria sp. CMW 4456
ATCTTCCTTCCCAGCCAGTTTCCCAGTTTTACAACACACACCAGACCAGATAACAGAGACCAAAGGCAACTCAGAGTGTTGGAATCTGTAGTAACTTCTCATGAGACTAGAGAGAAGTCCCCACCAGATGGCAAGCCAGTCAATGTAGGACAGCTTGATCAGTCCCATAACCCCAAATACGACACTGTGTTTTATCAGTTGAATCATTACAAGTACAGACATACTCAGAAAAGCTTGCACAAACACACACAACACCCTGAGGAGTGACTTACAAACAAAACTAGTTGTTCTGCAATACCGACATAAAGCTGAGACACCACTATTCCATTTTGGTTCTTCACACTGCGATATTCCAGAAGTATCTGACAACAATTCCCCAGTTTACATTCCAAACTCACTAAAGCATCTGACCACCTCATCATCGCAGCTCTGGGAGTATAGCTGTTCCTGGAGACAGACCCACCAGTCCTTGGCCCATCCATCCAGGTGGGAGATAGCAAAGACCACCCAGTTGGTGTCATCAAAGAATGATTGGAAGACCTGGAAGTAGATGGTGCAATCACTAAGGAATCACTGGATGTCATCAGAGTCACCAGCAAACAGGGTGGGCTCCTTGATGAGGATGGGTTTTACATTGAGCCATAGGTCACCAATTTGCATTTTGGGTGTGGGATTGTGGGGGGGCCAGTTGGGGGGGTGTCCGCTGGGTGCCCTGGGTAGGGAGGTGAGTTCATCATTGACTGAGGGGTGGGGTGACCCAAAGGGCATGGCTTCATAAGGCTTCCATCTGGGGGCCAGTTTGCTGGCTGTGAGCTGGGCTTGTGCTTCTTGTAGTAGTTTCCAAAGGTGGGTGACATCTGCCTTGTTCCATTCGTTCCGTTTGTAGGATCCGATTGATCCAGGGGAGGTGTTGCATGGTGCCTCTGATCATGCAACTGTGGCAGGTTGTAGTGGGGCTTTGGTTTGGCCCAAGGGTCCAGCAGCTTCTGGTCCTGCCCCTGCCAGGGGTTGGCCATACAGGTTGATGACCCTGGCTCTTCCGAGTCAATCAAAGGCCTGGGCTGCACATCTCATGGCCTCGTTCTGGACAGCAATCTCAGCTTGCATCTCATCAAGCTCTGTGGTCTGTATTCTGAGTGGGGTCTTTCCCCAATTGGGATCACCAAGTAAGTGGTCAATTTCAATATCTCATAAATGAAAGAAGGTTTGTATATCATATGCCAGGCTCTCCTTCTCATTCTGTCACCTAGTCACTTCCAGCCTCATCATAAGTTGGTCAGCTGTATCCCAAGCTGAGGAGACTCCTGATGGTGATGAGGTGGTCAGATGCTTTAGTGAGCTCAGAACATAAACTGGGGAATTGTTGTCAGATACTTCTGGAATATCACAGTGTGAGGAACCAAAATGGAATAGTGGTGTCTCAGCTTTATGTTGGTATTACAGAACAACTAGTTTTGTTCATAAGTCACTCCTTGGGGTGTTGTGTGTGTTTGTGCGAGTTTTTCTAAGCATGTCCACACTCATAACAATTCAACTGATAAAACACAGTGTCATATTCAGGGCTATGGGACTGATCAAGCTGTCCTATGTTGACTGGCTTGCTGTCTGGTGGGGGACTTCTCTCTAGTCTCATGAGAAGTTACTACAGATTCCAACACTCTGAGTTGCCTTTGGTCTCTGTTATCTGGTTTGGTGTGTGTCATAAAACTGGGAAACTGGCTGGGAAGGAAGATGGGATGTATAAAATGGCTGTTGGTATTATGTCAGTATTAAATGAGCTCCTAATCATCTTGGTATTGGTCTGTGTCAATATTTCTGTGGCTATGGCGGTGCAATAGTGGGTCTTGTCTTTATTTCTGTGGTCCTCGGCTTTATCTGGTTACATCTTGGCTTTATCTGTGACAATTCTGTTCATCCTAATTCCTATAAACAGTCAATCTTTGTTAAAACTATACTTTGTTTCCTTTGTCTGGTCCTATCTCTTGTCAAATCGATTCCTAAAACTGGTCAATACTATTTCCTGCAAAGCTTGCTGTAGAGCTGCCCTATATCTGTCAATCTGTCAATACTAAATCTGTTCAAAACCTATCCTTGCAATGCTCACAATAGAGCTGCCCTATAACTGTTCAATCCTATTCGTCTGCTCTGGATGTCCAAATGGATCTGATAATATTTTGTGAGGTTGAAAACTAATAAAACTAATCTTGTCTTGTGAAGTTGAAGCTAATTCTTTCCTATAAAACTAAAAGAGGTGAGCACCACATGGTTATCACTTACTAACACTGAGTGAGTGTCAGTAATGAAATAAAACAATGATGAGTGTCCCGTTCTAATTTTGAGGGATGGTTGTGAAGTGTCTTGGCTTTACTACTTCAAGCTTGGCTTTGTGGCAAACAAAATCACTATTAAACATGTGCTATCAGTATTGTCGAAGCTGTGTGAGTTACTGAGGTAAACAAATCGATGTGTGTATGTGGGGGAATGGAATGGAGAGAGTAACTAGTGTAAAATATGAAATTACTGGGTTTATATAGTAAAGTATAAATAACTGGCATCCATGTGGTATATCTGAAGGGCTATGCATTAGCATATGAGTTTCTAACCTTCTGACTATACAGCAGGTCTTGTGCATTGTCTTATTTGTGTCTTCACCTTTGATTTTCATAGTCTGGCATTGAAACTATGCCTTATTCATGGTTTCAGAGTTGAGAATAGTCATTGGAAATGACTGAGTACTGTCCAAGTAGCATGTGCATCGATGTCTCATGGTTATACAGCAATAACCAATTAATTCTGAAGTCTCCAGAGAGTGTTCTTGCTGTGGAAATTGTCAAATTGCTATGATGAAGCCCCTATGATCACTGGATCAATGTCAAGAAGATCTGCTCACATGGCTGTGCCTGTGCACTTTGATGCAGCAATGCTGGTAATGTTGGCAATGTGCTCTAGGTCCTATTCTGGTAATGGTGGTGCTAAATCTGCGGATTTAGGTCAAAAACGGTGTTTTTGGGGTATTGCCAAGGTATTGAGGTTGGGAAATCATTGGAAAAGCCCTACAAAGTATATATGGGCTTGTGTGGAATCTTTGGTTTGCTGAAAGTCTGCTAAAGGGATAAATCCATGAAATTGGAGCATACAGAGCCCTGAGGCTCATCACTGTACAACCTCTGATAGAGGTCAGATGTAGTATCTGCTTTCACATTCTTTACCAATTGACAATTTTGGGGGATCAATTGCTGACACAAAAACTGCTATTTAGCCATGGTCTGAAGTTAGCATCTGACACTGCTTACCTGGCTCATACAAGGCATCCTATGCAGGTTTACAAGCTGAGATCAATTGCACTGCTTTATTCACTGAGGTATAAGTGAATGCAGCGATATGACAGGACAAAGTCATTCTGCATTCAATTTCAGGTTACAGCCATGTACAGTGTTGAGTAAAATGGACACCCAGGGGAGGGTCTTTGCAGGGTCTCTCTGCAATGGTAGTCACTTTATGAAGTCAGCCAGCAGCAATCAGTGGACCATGGGAGTGGCAGATGCAGTGCTTTTTTTTTTTGCAAAGTATTCAACATATTGACTTCTGAGCTCTCATCAACATCTACCAATGGCACAACTCAGAAACAATGCAATGGAATTGGCATCTCTGGTCATGGCCTCTGTCAATCCGGGGATTTTGTCCTACACTATAGCACCAGTCATTGTCATTGGGGTTTTGCTGTACACCACCCTGTCAGCCTACAAGCCTAGCACAGTGGTCAAAAAACTGGTCATGGCTGTCAAAGAGACACATATCAACTACAATAAAAACAAAGTTATACTGGATGAATCAGCTGCATTCGAGGACAAGATCAACAGGTGCTCTTAGAACACATATAACAATACAGCTCTCATAGTTCTCCTAGACTGCAAGTGGAAACCTTCAGGCTCCAGGAAAAGCACCTCGAATCGAGTGATAATTTTTGCTGGAAAGACTACCATTTGTGGAGATGTTACATTGTAGAGACTAAGAACATCTGGGTAGAGGCACTGGAGCAGAAGTAAAGGATCATCAACTTGAAAAAGAAGCTGGAGGTATGTGTCTCCATGTGATCGCCATGCTAAGCAGATGCTGATATCCAGACGTTGTAGCTGGTGATAGTTAAGGCACATAGGGACGAGGTGGAGGGAACCATTGATCATCATGAAGACATGACTGGGGTTGAAGAGCTTGATGTAGGTTCCATTGTTTGAGGGATATTTGGGGCATCGCAAGTGATTGTCTGTTTCCAAATGCACTATTAATCAGCCCTCATACTTGTAGCATCAGTGACAGCACTGACCTTCAATCGTGTCCTTTCCAACCATAGTCAGCTGCTTTTGATGTCCTAACCCTGCTGTTGCATGTTCTGTATTGAATGAATCTGATCTAGTTTCAAGTTTCACCAGGCAGGTTGAGAAGCGGTGCACCAGGCAATAGTTTTGAGCAATGTCCTTGGCCGTCTTTGAATAGCCTCCATAGGTCATGGAAGACAGAGCACTGAAGACCTGAAAGAGATAAGCCATAGCAAACAAGAAAACATAAACATATTACAGGCAACATTTCGTTATGAAACCTCAAAAAGTATCACAGACAACTTAATTGGTGTTGATGTTGACCTCACATAGTATGCCTAGATGATGGGATGGGACAGCAAACATCGATAGGAACAACCACCCATTGTGGAGGTGATGGTCATGACCAAGGTGGGGTAGAGACTTGTCGATAATTCTAAGGCCCTGGTGAGCACCAAACACTATTGATGTTGATATTGCCAATGTGACAACTGAGCCACATATATAGGCATCAGTCATGGAAGAGTACTCTGCAATTAGGGTGAGAATGAATTTGGAATGTTGGACATCAGCCAAGGATGTGTTTGATGGATGGAGCCTTCCTCCTTGTGTGTCTTGACTCGCTGTCCCATCTAACATGTGGTGCTAAATCTCCACCCTGGCAGTTGGCTGCAAAATTTAGCAACCATGCTCTCATCAATGGATGGAGATCCATGGGCATGCTGAGGAGAGTGAATGCATGAGATGAAGTATGTAGTCACCTTCATCCTTTCCATGACACAAAAATGATTGCCCTTTGTGACAACAAGGATTAGATAAAGCCATAACATCACTTGGGAAGTGCACATACCAGGTGAGGTAGATCTGTTGTGGACAAATGGCAACCTCTGCAATAATCAGATGATACAACAGCATACAGATGTCCTTCATGCTTCAGTCTCTGAAACACTCACAAATGACAGGCATCACAGTAGTGATGATAGAGATTGTAGTTAGCTTCAGAAATTCCAAAATATCATTAACTTGACAATAACAACAAGCCAAGGTGGCACATATTAAGCAAGAATGCTGAACAAGCTTTTGGATGAGAGACACCATGGCAAGTTGAAAAGAAAAAACTGACCTGGTCACAGCTTTCTCTGTAATACATGTGAGGGCAAGCTGGGGTTGCAGACTCACCAGTGAGGATCCTCCATCTATTGCCTTTCCACAATCATTTGGAAAGTTCCTGCCTTTTCCTTGGATGTGTAACAGAAGAACCATAAAATGAAAGGTTTGCCTATGTGGGAGAGTGGGATAAAGCAATGTGTTATTTGTGCTTAGACCAACCAAACAGAAGGCAGCAAATAATTTTATTAATTATTTTCTGCCTATGTTCTGTTGTTTTCAGAAAGTTCATGAGGCATAACAGCAGGGCACCAATTGAGTGGAGAGATGAGTATGACAGCAATGTGCAACTTGAAGGCTGACTCATTCAAGTCCAAAATCTGGGGAGTGTATGAGAATCAAGACACTTAGCCATCTATGTGCACACTGGCCCAGATTGCATACTTCAGTCCATAAGGAGATATGGAGTGCAAAACTGAATTATATACAATTGGGAGTATCCAATTCAGTTTATGTACACACCAGAGGTTGCATGCTTCAATCTGGGCCAGTGTGCACATAGATGGCTAAGTGTCTTGATTCTCATACACTCCCCAGATTTTGGACTTGAATGAGTCAGCCTTCAAGTTGCACATTGCTGTCATACTCATCTCTCCACTCAATTGGTGCCCTGCTGTTATGCCTCATGAACTTTCTGAAAACAACAGAACATAGGCAGAAAATAATTAATAAAATTATTTGCTGCCTTCTGTTTGGTTGGTCTAAGCACAAATAACACATTGCTTTATCCCACTCTCCCACATAGGCAAACCTTTCATTTTATGGTTCTTCTGTTACACATCCAAGGAAAAGGCAGGAACTTTCCAAATGATTGTGGAAAGGCAATAGATGGAGGATCCTCACTGGTGAGTCTGCAACCCCAGCTTGCCCTCACATGTATTACAGAGAAAGCTGTGACCAGGTCAGTTTTTTCTTTTCAACTTGCCATGGTGTCTCTCATCCAAAAGCTTGTTCAGCATTCTTGCTTAATATGTGCCACCTTGGCTTGTTGTTATTGTCAAGTTAATGATATTTTGGAATTTCTGAAGCTAACTACAATCTCTATCATCACTACTGTGATGCCTGTCATTTGTGAGTGTTTCAGAGACTGAAGCATGAAGGACATCTGTATGCTGTTGTATCATCTGATTATTGCAGAGGTTGCCATTTGTCCACAACAGATCTACCTCACCTGGTATGTGCACTTCCCAAGTGATGTTATGGCTTTATCTAATCCTTGTTGTCACAAAGGGCAATCATTTTTGTGTCATGGAAAGGATGAAGGTGACTACATACTTCATCTCATGCATTCACTCTCCTCAGCATGCCCATGGATCTCCATCCATTGATGAGAGCATGGTTGCTAAATTTTGCAGCCAACTGCCAGGGTGGAGATTTAGCACCACATGTTAGATGGGACAGCGAGTCAAGACACACAAGGAGGAAGGCTCCATCCATCAAACACATCCTTGGCTGATGTCCAACATTCCAAATTCATTCTCACCCTAATTGCAGAGTACTCTTCCATGACTGATGCCTATATATGTGGCTCAGTTGTCACATTGGCAATATCAACATCAATAGTGTTTGGTGCTCACCAGGGCCTTAGAATTATCGACAAGTCTCTACCCCACCTTGGTCATGACCATCACCTCCACAATGGGTGGTTGTTCCTATCGATGTTTGCTGTCCCATCCCATCATCTAGGCATACTATGTGAGGTCAACATCAACACCAATTAAGTTGTCTGTGATACTTTTTGAGGTTTCATAACGAAATGTTGCCTGTAATATGTTTATGTTTTCTTGTTTGCTATGGCTTATCTCTTTCAGGTCTTCAGTGCTCTGTCTTCCATGACCTATGGAGGCTATTCAAAGACGGCCAAGGACATTGCTCAAAACTATTGCCTGGTGCACCGCTTCTCAACCTGCCTGGTGAAACTTGAAACTAGATCAGATTCATTCAATACAGAACATGCAACAGCAGGGTTAGGACATCAAAAGCAGCTGACTATGGTTGGAAAGGACACGATTGAAGGTCAGTGCTGTCACTGATGCTACAAGTATGAGGGCTGATTAATAGTGCATTTGGAAACAGACAATCACTTGCGATGCCCCAAATATCCCTCAAACAATGGAACCTACATCAAGCTCTTCAACCCCAGTCATGTCTTCATGATGATCAATGGTTCCCTCCACCTCGTCCCTATGTGCCTTAACTATCACCAGCTACAACGTCTGGATATCAGCATCTGCTTAGCATGGCGATCACATGGAGACACATACCTCCAGCTTCTTTTTCAAGTTGATGATCCTTTACTTCTGCTCCAGTGCCTCTACCCAGATGTTCTTAGTCTCTACAATGTAACATCTCCACAAATGGTAGTCTTTCCAGCAAAAATTATCACTCGATTCGAGGTGCTTTTCCTGGAGCCTGAAGGTTTCCACTTGCAGTCTAGGAGAACTATGAGAGCTGTATTGTTATATGTGTTCTAAGAGCACCTGTTGATCTTGTCCTCGAATGCAGCTGATTCATCCAGTATAACTTTGTTTTTATTGTAGTTGATATGTGTCTCTTTGACAGCCATGACCAGTTTTTTGACCACTGTGCTAGGCTTGTAGGCTGACAGGGTGGTGTACAGTGAAAACCCAGTGACGACAACCGGTGCTATGATATAGGACAAAATCCCCGGATTGATGGAGGCCACAACCAGAGACACCATTTTGATCCAGATGTTTTCAGGTTGTGCCATCATTAGAGGTTGATTAGAACTGCAAATGGTCAATGGGCCAAATACTTGACACAAGTCTGCTGTAGTTTCCTTGTCGGTATCATGGTCTGTCTGCTGATTGCCGGCGAGCTGGGACTGCTGGCAGGGGGGAATACCTCCTTACAGTGTACAATGGTGACAAGTTTTCAAGAAGTTAAATCATTGACAAGTATACATTGATGGGAAGCTAATGTCCCTCCTCCCATCTGCCTTGTTGGTAAATAAGATCAATTGAACTCGGCTTGCAGACTCAAGAATTCAAGAATTTCGCAGGAGCCTCATGGGCTGTATAAGACATTCAGTCCAAGATAGCTCTTTGGAAACATTTCATCTTTACTAATGAATGCGTCGTAATCATCACTGAACAATGGATGTGCAGATCGTACGGACGACGCAGTAAGTTGAGAGATCAATTACAATCGGAGCTTGAAAATCCCTGTTCAGCCACCATGGCGCCACATCGTACTGATTGTGCCTTCTGCCAAGGACTCCGTTTCTCCTCAACGAAATATGGAAGTCAAGATTCACAACTAAGCTGAGATGAGAATGTGCACTCTCCCTCCATTGCAATCATCAACAGATACATTCGAGATCTTGTAGTAGCCACCTCTTGGACATCCGAGTCCCTTTTATGCTTTTGGCAGGTTATACAGGATACTTACTGACATACATGTATTGGGTAGTCCAAAAGATGTCTTGTAGGAAGGTGATTCTCGTATCAATGTCGTCTGACAGTTTTGAACGTCAGTGTGTCTCTTTCTGTTGACGCACATCTTGGTTATTAACTTCCTGGTACAAGATAAATCTCTCTACCATGGACGCGCCCCTCTTGGAGAGCCTAAGGGTTGTTAGCAGAACTATAACAAAAAGCGCCAACGTAATCTTATGTGGGACTAAGTCATATGCCTGCATCAGTGCGCAAATATGTGATTCATACGTACAAACATTCAACAATGATTCGTCCTTCCTTTGCGAGACGAAATGCCCGGTAAGATGATCTTATTCGTTTTTGGTGCCTGAGTGGAAGTTGACAATCTAAGAATACACAAGAAGACTCCTCACGTGCACTCAAGCTCCCGCCTGATATATCCCTACGCTGCTGCCCTACCCTATCTTGCAATTGAATGCGGTCCATTGTATCATTTAGATAGCAAGCCTAGAACATCAAGCAAATGAAGAACTGGCTGAGCTTCAAACGCAAGTTCTCCGATATTAGAACACGAGTCCATACGCCAAGTTTCCGAGGTTCGTACCAAAGAGAAAAGATCTACCCTTCTTTTGGTCCGACGCTCATCCCATCCGGGACGATGGCCCTTCAGTTCACCTTCATCGACGCAGTCCATGGCGCCTTCGAGCATCTCTGGGGACCTCCGTTTTATACACACATGACGACGGGGATGAACGATCAGATTGCGGTGTATGTGAGAGAGAACCTCACCGGGATTTATGCATTGACAACCCCGGAGGGTGAAGAACGGGGAAGAATGTGGGCGATGGCGAGAGAGAACCTGCGGAAGATGAACAAGTGGTTCGAGAAGAGCGGCGGTAATTTTGTTATGGGCGATAAACCTTGTCTTGTAGACACAGCGATTAGTGCGTTCATTTGATTGATTAGTGGCGCGACTGGAAGAGAAAGCGAAAAATGGAAAGATATTGCTACTTGGAACGCCGGAAGATGGGGAAAACACCTGGATCGCTTCGAGTCGTATGAAATTGTTGTATGAGTTTTCCCCCTCGTTAATCGTAACTTCCTCTTGAATGTCTTTGTCCGTCACGAATCAACTCTCTCGACTATCATGCTGTGATGATGTTTCAAATGCTATTTTGAGCACTCGAAGCGAGAAGAAACGACGGCATCAGTGTGTTTGTACAGAGGTCTGAATCCAATGTTCGATTTGAAAGATCCATGGAAGAAGCAGACTGAAGCATAACTTCGCTATGCCAAGTGGCTCATGGATGACCGCTGATTCCACTCCCACGATTTGAGGATAGCGGATCATTCTATACAAAATTGTGTCAATCAATACAGCACAAGCCAGATGCACTGTGTTTGAACGAGATAATGTCCGCACCCTCACTTCAAAGGAAGCTATGATTATGCAGAGAAGGAGTCATTAGCAAGCTGCATCTAAGTAGGTACAAGGACCCTGTAAGTAAAATGACATCATTCATAGCAACGGGCATCATAGAATAGAACCAGATCAAGGGATAGGAAAACGGACAACGAAAGAGAGTTCGCGAATCAGCTTCCAATTAACAACCAGGTCAGCAGTGCTCCACGGATCCGCAGGAACCTGTGGATGACGAGCTCCAATAATAGAACTTCGGGTTTGCAGGGCATAATGATGATATGAGAAATCATGACGATTGTCATCATACGAGAAGCGTCAATGACGATGATTCTGGTTCCGATGAGAATATTTGTGGGAAATCCGCCTTCGAGTCAGTGTAGTATGCCTGGGACCGGATGCCAGATATCGAACTGCGCGAACAGGATACAAATGAGTAGCGTTACCACGAGTAACTTGATTAGGTTGGCTCGGCAGAATTCCCTGTAACGAATGCGGAGATACGCAGTTGATGTGTAGAACGAAGCAGAGCGGACCTGTACTTAAGAGCCGTATTTGAATTTTTCGTCCGTAATCAAGTTTCATGCTCAGGATTAGCCCCAGGCAGTCCGTGTACGCTTTAGAATCGCCGTCAGACCAGGGACTATGAGCCTTAATATCGTAATAATATTCTTGGGTGCATCCGTAAATGAACATAAATGACCTGTCGACTGGTCAGTTATCGACAACTCGTTATGACGGGTAATACACTACATACTGATCCTGGGTGACCCTCTTCGCCTTTTGCCGCAGATTCTAGGACCCGAATGAGTGTGACTTCCGAGAGGAAAAATCTTTCCTTACCCCCGGTAGCACTCGTAAGAGTCAGTCATTGGTTGCAGGTCTACTACATCATAAGGATATTTGTCCGTCGTTGAACTCATGGTGCCTGTAAAGTCTAGTCAATCATCATTGTGTTTTCATTTACGCACGTATGGACTTACACAAAAGAGTAATCAGATATCCCTGAGTACGTCAACAATGACGTGGGTCATTTGCAGGCGTGCAGGGAACAATGGACAATGATACCTAATCAGTATCAGCTTGACTCCGGGATATGGACAGACACATAGCGGTACCGCTCTATTTCGTGATCAATATGGGGTTGCTCAGTGACGCCATGAACCCTGTTGCATCCGTCGAAACACGTAACATTTGAAGTCGTCCAGCCAAAAGAAGGGCCGATCGTCACGGCTCAGAAAGAGATGCACGCAGCAAAACATTACTGTACTTGGGGTCTCGAATAAGGTCGAACAAAAGTTCAACAATGCGATGTATGCTGATGCCCTATATCCGTATGTAGGCGCCATATCGATCGTAGACTTCGTAATGAGTTCCACCTCTTCCTTCCCCGTAAAGGCTGATATCCGTGAATATCCTCAGAAGCAATCATCCAGAGGACATTATGTCGTGATAACCACCGAATGCATAGGGATACCTTTCTCTCTTAAAGAAAATAACGACACCTCTCGGATGCACATACGTTGACCAAAACATCATGACGACGGCCTCTGCGCCAGGAAGATAAGTAATAGAGCATAAGAAAAAAGGCTAGATAACGCACCGATGAAAGAAAAAAAAAGGACAGATCCAGTTGCATGCCACACTCGTGAGCATACGCGAGGAGATGTACCAAGCTAGAAACACAAATTCTCTCTCATCTTTCAGCGTGTTCAGGCGCCAATGGCCAAAAAGGAGGCCGCGTCAACATAGTGGCATGACCTTGTATAATACAAGTCAGTATATTACGTTGTATAGCAGGCTTTGAATTACTGGAAGTGCAGTGTTAGACTTGTAGACTTGGAAGAAGGGGCTGTTACGCCGACTGCTAAGCTTGGTCGAGAATCTGAGAGTCGATGGGAGTATGAGCATACAGAAGATGTATGTGTCCGAAGGATTGATCTTTCGAGATGACCGCGAGGCATTGGAGTAAGTATAGTATAGAGCCTTGGTCACCAGTTGTCTGCGCAACGGATGATGGTTGGGAATCATGACGGGATAGATGTCGTGTCGACAGATTCGGATGAGAATGGTCTTCTAGATCTATCTGGGGCCGACTTGCCAAGGGCGTACGACGATAATAGCCATGGCATAGTACATCTAATCGTGTGTCGGGGACGGTCCATAGTTTTCGTCGGGCACCTCTCAGAGGGTAAGGACGTCGGAAAGCTAGTGGATGAATTGCTATGCTGGACGGACGTCGTAGCAGGTTTTGTCGCAAATGTAAGCACCGAGAAGAAAACTGGTCGCGCAGACAATGACGTTAACAAGCAGAGGATCAATGCGCATGTGACATACACGTCGTCTAATTGCGGAGGCGTGGGAACGGTATCTCGACCGTTCCCTTCCAGAACTTGCGCGTGAAGAGCCATCCAGTGAGTAGACACTTCAGGAGCTCCCTGTCGCAAACGCTAATCGTGCAGCAGAGGTTACTACGTCTCTAAATGACGCCACCTAAGGTTCATG
>JANDKJ010000151.1:0-39228 GCA_028551335.1 Armillaria sp. CMW 4456
CATGTGGTATATCTGAAGGGCTATGCATTAGCATATGTGTTTCTGACCTTCTGACTATACAGCATGTCTTGTGCATTGTCTTATTTGTGTCTGTGCCTTTGATTTTCATAGTCCGGCATTGAAGCTATGCCTTATTCGTGGTTTTGGAGTTGAGAATACATGTCAGAAATGACTGAGTACCATCCAAGTAGCATGTGCATCGATGTCTCATGGTTATACAGCAATAACCAATTAATTCTGAAGTTGCCAAAGAGTGTTCTTGCTGCAGAAATCATCAAATTGCTGTTATCAAGCCCCTATGATCACTGGATCAATGTTGAGAAGCTCTGCTTGTGTGGCTGCACCTTTGCACTTTGATGTGGCAATGCCGGAGATGTCAGCAATGCGCTCTATGTCCTATTGTGGTAATGGCAGCACTAAATCCATGGATTTAGGTCAAAAATGGTGTTTTTGGTGTATTGCCAAGGTATTGAGGTCAGGAAAGCATCGGAAAAGCCCTATAAAGCATATATGGACTTGTGTGGAATGATTGGTTTGCTGAAAGTCTGCTAAAGGGAGGAATCTGCAAAATTGGAGCATACAGAGCCCTGAGGCTCACCAACGTCCCTCCCCAGCTTCTCCTTCAACTCCTCAAATGCCTGCTGCTGCGCCGCTCCCCATATCCATGGGACCTTGCTGGTGAGCTGGGTCATTGGTCATACGATCTTGCTGTAGTCTTTGACAAATTGCCGGTAGAAGTTGGTAAACCCAAAGAATGACTGTAGCTCCTTTTTCTTCATTGGCATCAGCCATTTGGTCACTTCCCTTGTCTTTACTGCATCCATTTGTATTGATCCTTCACTGATGATGACGCCCAGGTATTCCATCTCTAGCATCTTGAACTCACACTTCTCTGCTTTGGGGTAGAGCTTGTGCTTTTGAAGGGTGGTGAGCACTTGTCATGTCAGGCGGTGATGTTCATCATGGGACTTGGACATAATAAGTATGTCGTCAAGATAGATGGTTACCTTGCTGGTGGAGATGAGATCCTTGAAGATGTTGTTCATCATCCACTGGAAGGTGGCAGGCAAGTTAGTCAGTCTGAAGAACATGACCATCAGCTCGAAGAGGCCTCAGTTGGTGGGGAATGCCACTTTCCACTCATCCCCTTCCTTAATGTGTATGTTGTTGTAACCCCAGCAGACGTCCAACTTGGTGAAGTACTTTGAGCCCCTGAGTTTGTCCATGAGTTCTGAGATGAGTGGTAATGGATATTGATTCTTGATCATCATCTCATTCAGCTTCCAGTAGTCTTGCACTGGGCAGAGCTTCCTGTCTTTCTTCTTGATGAAGAAGAAAGGGGATGCCATTGGGGATTTGCTTGGTTGAATGCAGCCTGAGGCAAGGTTTTTGTTGAGGAACTTGTCCAGCTCCTCTTGTTCATGGGGGTTCAGGGGGTAGATCTTGCAATTGAGGGTGGACTTCATGTTTGGAATGAGCTTGATGGCGTGGTCCCAGGGTTTACAAGGTGGCAGTTTGTTGAAGTTCTCTTTTGTGAACAGATTGTGGAAGTCCTGACACCAATTGGGCACCAGTTCTTTGAATGTCCTTTCCGGCTTTCCTTCACTCGCTGCCACGGCTAGGTCATTGGTGACGTGGGCCCACAGTTGTATCTCCTCAGTCATGTTGATGGCAAGGATTGTCTCTCCTTCCTCAAGCTCTTTATCCCACTTATCATCTGGGTCTGCATCGGGGAGGTGGAACTGGCTTGGCTGGCAGTGACAGCAGGCAAAGGTGAGCTGGCCTGTCTTCCAGTTGATGAGCAGGTTGTGGTGGTGGAGCCAGTCATGGCTGAGGAAGACATCCTTGGTGCCTAGATCTGTGACAGCAAGGTCGATCTGTTCGCTGTGGTCTCTGACCTTCATGCAAACCTTGATGTACTCAGTGATCTCCCCTGTGTGGTTCCGGGTGCTGTCTGCATTGAATACCAGGATAGGGTGAGCAGTTGGGCAGGTTTTGAGCTTGTGTCTTTTGACGAACATCTTGTTGATTGAGCTTCTTGTACAGCCACTGTCAATTAGGGCAGAGGCCAAGAGGGTCTGGCAGTTTTCCAGAGTCTCGAGCTGTACATTGGTGAGGAGGTCTCGGCCTCGTGACTGGGTGGTGTGGATATACCAGCATGGTTGCTTCAATTCCTCAAGCCATTCTAGGGCAGATGAGCACATCAATGCCCTGATGCACTGAATGAGCTCATCGGTTACCTCGTGCTGATAGGTCTTGTGTACCCAGCATAGTAGGGTGCCCATTGCTGATGGGAGTTTGGCATAAAGGGCTCTCCAGACCCATTTGGTGCTCCATGGCTTGAGCCACTCATCAGGGTCATAGGAGTATTGGGGTGAAGCCAGAGCTTCGGGGGGTATGTCATCAGTGGTGAGGTGGATGTTCCATCCCTATGACTTCATGGTCCACTTCCCATTTCCATCCTTGTCATAGGGGAAGTGTGGTGTGGGGATGGAGACTGAATTGGTGCAACGGGAAGAAGGCATCCTATGGGGCATGCAGGCCCCTGTTTGGCCCCCATCGCTAGTTGGGGTAGCGGTCTTCTTCTTGCTTGCTGGGATGTTTGTGACCAGAGGGGAGGGTTCCCATGCTAACTCTTCTGATGAAGTTGGTATCACTTCATCTGCACCCTCATCAGAAGTGAGTCATGGTGTATCATGTGGGGGCTTCTGGTCGGTCGCAGGGATGGATGCTTGCTGACCCATCATTTGTGCTGACTTCTTCTTCTGTGATTCTTTCAGTTTTGGTTTTGTCGGGGTCAATATTGGTATATTTACATGTATGGGTACTACAGGCATATCATGAGTACTATTACAGGGCAATGACAATGTACTAAAACTAATTTTGTCCATGGCCGATCAGGCAGAATTGCTCGCTCATCAGCCTAATTTTTTACCTCCTTGATGCTGCTAGCTGATGGTGTCTTCTTATCTGCAGCACTATATTCGTTCTCCAACTTGGCAATGGTGGCATGGATTTGTTCATGCAAGTGTGGGGGTTGGGGTTTCTTCAGTTTTGGGCAGTCCTTTACCATATGTCCTTTCTCGTTGCAGTTATAGCATCTTGTTAGACCCAAACTTCACGTGACTCTAACAACAACAAACAACCGGGCCCTTCCATTTGACGAGGTAGTCAGTGACGGTCCGTGAGGGTTGGTTTTTCTTTCCGCGGACTCATCTGGTTCGGCTGTCGACGATCGCTTCTACTTCATACTCTTCTTCGTCATTGATTATTTCCGGTGGTGGCGGTGGCTGCTTGGTTTGTGAAGGGAATGTTGGCGGTGTGTATGGGGTGAGTAGGGCCTCGTTAAAGACGGGGTGTATTTTCCACGTCGTCGGCAGTTTTAGTTTGTATGCCGACGCCCCAACCTTCGATAGGATGGGGAATGGTCCTACCCGCTTGTCATCGAGCTTCTGTTTCGGTCGTGGTAGGTGGAGGTTCCTTGCATCGAGCCAAACCTTGTCACCCACGTTATAGGGTCGTGCTTCCCGTTTCCATGCATCGTACTGTGTTTTCATCTTCTCCGCCGCCTTCTCTAGCGCGGCCTTCGTTTCGAGGTGTATTTTAGTCATGGTGGCTGCGAAGTCGTTGGCTGCGGGCGTCGTTCGTTGTCGGTGGGGGTTGGTGATTGTGATTTGGGGGTTTATTCCGTGGTTGACGAAGAAAGGGGTCTTGCCAGTCATGGAGTGGATGCGGTTATTGTGTTGGAATGCTGCTAAGGGCAGCCATTCCGGCCAGTCGTTCTGCCGGTGATTGATGAAGAGCCGTAGGTATTTCTCGATCTCTTGGTTCGCACGTTCCGTCTGTCCATCGGTCTGCGGGTGGTAGGCGGTCGATGGGTTGGCGTGGACGTCGAGTAGATGGTACAGATCCTTGATGAATTTCGAGACGAATTGCGGCCCTCTGTCGCTGATGATCTTTTGAGGCATGCCATGGTGCGCGTATACATGATCCCTGAGTATTCGTGCCCATCCTTCCGATGATAGGTCGGTGGTGCATGCTACGGGTATTATTTCTTTAGAGAATCGGTCGACGATGACAATGATGGCGTCCTTCCCGTCGGATTCCAGTAGGCCAGTGATCATGTCGACGCTGATGTGCGTCCAGGGCGTGTCAGGGATTTCGTTCGGGTGAAGGGGCGTCGGTCTAGCCTGCGTAATTGTCTTCGTGCGCTGGCAGACTTCGCATCCCTTGACGTATTTTTCGATATCGGCTCCGAGTTTCGGCCACCAGTAGTTTCGTTGGACGAGTTCCTTGGTCTTGGCGATTCCTGGGTGGCCGGCGGTGATGTGGTCATGGTGGTAGGAGATTAGTTCCCCTCGAAGAGTGGTGTCTCAGGGCACGTACAGTCTCCCGTCGTATTCAAGTATGCCGTTTCGCTCGGTAATTCCCCTTTCGTGGGCCAGGGATTCCGCGATTCCGACGTCCCATCCGCCTTTGTCCTTCGTCGCCCCTCGTATCCTTTCCTCAACCTCCCCTTCGCTAGGCATTTCGAGGGCGCGGAAGAATAGTGATTCGGGGAGGACGACAGTTTCTTGGTTGTCGTCGACTCCTTGGTCGTGGTCGGCTCGTCGACTGAGGAGGTCCGCTTTGCGGTTAGCGGTCCCTGGTTTGTGGTGCAAGGTAAAGTGGTATTCGCCGAGTTCTATGACCCATCGGGCTTGTCGTCGGTTGAGCTTCTGCGGCTGGCGGAAGTACTGGAGGTTCTGGTGGTCCGACCAGATTTCGAAAGTTTGTGCAGCGCCCATTAGGTAGTGTCTCCATTCCGTGAGGGCCAGCATGATGGCGAGAAGTTCCTTATCATAGATCTCGTAGTTGCGTTCGGTGATGGATAGCGCCTTCGAGAGAAAGGCGACTGGTCTCCATGTCGGCCCTTGCTGCTGTGATAGCACTGCTCCGATCGCCCCGTCGCTTGAGTCCGCTTCAATCCGGAACTTCCCTTCGTCGGTCGGTATAGCTAGTACGACGTCCTGGGCGAGTCGTTTCTTTAGCTCTTCGAACGCTTGCTGCTGCGCGGCCCCCCACATCCACGGCTCTTTCCCCGTTAGCTTGGTCATCGGCCGTACCACCTTGCTGTAATCCCTGACGAACCGCCGGTAGAAGTTGGTGAATCCAAGGAAGGATTGCAGCTCCTTCTTTTTCGTCGGTGTCGGCCACTCCGTCACCCCTCGCGTCTTTACTTCGTCCATCCGTATCGAGCCTTTGCTGATAATCACCCCCAAATACTCCGTTTCCAGCGTTTCGAACTCGCACTTCTCGGCTTTAAGGTATAACTTGTGTCGCCGTAATATTGTCAGTACTCGGCGCACGAGTCGTCGATGTTCGGCCTGGTCCTTTGACATAATCAGTATGTCGTCCAGGTATATGGTTACCTTTCCAGTGGCGATGAGGTCCTTGAAGATATCATTCATCATCCACTGGAAGGTCGCCGGGGAATTGGTTAAGCCAAAGAACATAACTGTCGGCTCGAACAGCCCGCGATTCGTGCGGAATGCCGCCTTCCACTCGTCCCCTTCTCTGATTCGGACGTTATTATACCCCCATCGGACGTCGAGCTTAGTGAAGTATTTGGATCCCTTCAGCTTGTCCATAAGTTCCGAGATGAGTGGCAATGGGTAGCGGTTCTTTATCGTCATCTCGTTGAGTTTGCGGTAATCTTGGACTGGTCGTAACCTCCCATCCTTCTTTTTGACGAAGAAGAAGGGGGATGCCATTGGCGACTTGCTGGGGCGGATCCTCCCCGTGCGGAGGTTCTCGTCTAGGAAGTCGTCTAGCTCCTTTTGTTCCTTGGGGGAAAGTGGGTATATTTTGCAGTCGAGAGTGGATTTAGCGTTTGGGACGAGTTCAATGGCATGGTCCCACGGTTTTCGAGGTGGGAGTTCGTCGAAGTTGTCCTTCGAGAATAGGTCGCGGAAGTCGTGGCACCATTCAGGGACCAACTCTTCAAATGTCTGTTCCGGTTTCAATTCGTGGGCCTTCGCTGCCAAGTCATTGGCGACGTGGGCGCGTAGTCGTATCTCTTCCGTCATCTCCACCGCCAGGATAGTATCTCCTTCCTCCAGCTCCTCGTCCCAGGGGTCCTCGTCAGCATCTGGTAAGGTAAGGACCAGGCGGTTGCAGCGGCATCGACCAAAGGTGATGCGCCCTGTCCCCCAGTCGATCAAGGGGTTGTGGCGTTTCAGCCAGTCGTGCCCGAGGAATAAGTCCTTATCTCCCAGGTCTGTCACGGCTAGGTCGATTCGTTCAGTGTGGTCGCCGATCCTTAGGCGGAGCTCGACGTAGGCGGTGATTTCACCGGCGCGGTTTCGGGTCCCGTCGGCGTTGAAGACTGGGATCGGGTGGGCTGTAGGTCGGGTGATCAGCTGATGTTTGTCGACGAATGTCCGGTTAATCGAGCTTCCGGTACACCCGCTGTCGATAAGGGCGGTGGCTTCCAAGGTCTGGGGTCGTTCTAGAGTTTCTAGCTGCACCGTCGCCACCAGGTCCTTCCCGCGGGATTTGGTGGCATGGATGTATCGTCGCGGGCCTCGGAGTTCTTCCAGCCATTCGAGCGCGGTTGACCGGTCCGACTTCCGTAGTTGTTGGACCAGGTCATCGGTTACCTCCCGCTGTCGGGTCTTGTGGATCCAGTTGAAGAGGGTGCCCTTGGCTGCCGGGAGCGAGGCGTAAAGGTTCCGCCAGGTCCACTCGGCGCTCCAAGGTTTGAGCCATTCAGCGGGGTCGTGCGGGTATTCGGGGGAGGGCTCCGGCTCGGGTGGCTGGTTGTCGCTCACGAGTCCGACGAAGTTGCCGGTGCGTCGGTCCCAGGGTTTCATGGTCCAGTTACCGCCCTGGTCGACGCTGTACGGGAAGTGGGGTGCAGGTATTGATACTTTCGAAGTGGCTGGTGTCGTATGGGGCGTGCAGGCCCCCGTTCGGCCCCCGTCGCTAGTCGTGGTAGCGGTCTTCTTCTTGCTTGCTGGGACGTTTGCGATCGGTGGGTAGGGCTCCCATGCTAGATCTTCTGCCGTGGTGGGGGTTTCCTCGGCCGCGCCCCTAGGGGTTGATCGGTCCGCCTTTTCCGAGGGCGCTTGTACGGTCCCTGTGACGGTCGCGGTGCGCTCTCTCGGCGTTGGCGGCGATCGTCCCTTCTGCGATTCTTTAGTGTTCTGAGTCGAATGGGGTATATTCGAATGCGCGGTAACTACAGGCGGTGCATAAGTACTATTACAGGTAGTCGGCGACGTACTAGAACTAATTTCGTCCTTGGCCGATCGAGCGGAATCGCTCGCTCGTCGGCCTAATCTTTTACCTCCTCAATGCCACTAGTCGAGGGCGTCTTCTCCTCGGCGGCGGAATATTCGTTTTCGAGTCGCTCGATTGCGGCCCGAATCTGCGCCTTCGAGCGCGGTGGTCGGTTGAAGGGCTTCTTCGGCTTGGGGCATTCTCGTGCGAAGTGTCCCTTTTCGTTGCAATTGTAACAGAGCCCGGCGTTGCGGGCCTTGACTCGGTCTACGTCCATTGGTTGTCCTCGCCCACCGTAGGTGGTCCCCGTCCCGGTCCGCTTGTCGGTGGTTGCGGGTGTCGTTGCCGGGGCGTTCCTGGTCGTAGACGGGGCCGACCTGGTGGGGGGAGAGATCATGTCGTCGACGACTCTCGAGCGTTGTCGGGATTCGTCTCCCTCGATAATGCGCTGCTTCCAATCATAGTATCCGTCGGGTATCAGGATCCCCATGTCGGTGATCCTGTTTCGTACCGTCTTTGGCACTCCCATCTTGAGCGCCATCGTCATCTGTCCCCGTTCTCCCACGTCGTGGTCTAGCTCGGCTTTCCTTCCGAGATCTTCCAACTTCAGGAAATACTCCACCGCCGTTTCTGTTCCGATGTTCCACTTGAGCTCCGTCATCGCCTTGTGGTGTTTTTCTTTGACGGCGGGGTCTCCGAACTGTTTTCGCATGGCGGCCTTGAAGTCGAGCCAGTTGGGGAATCGGTGATGCAGGCGGGAACGTGAGAATAGCTGTTCTTGGATGCTGACCCACCAGTTCTTGGCACGTCCGGTCATGTGGGAGACCGCGAAAACGATCTTCCCCGCGTCAGAGAAGAAGCCGGCAAAGGTTTGGTAATAGAGTTCGCAGTCATTGATGAAGCGTCGGAGATCGTCGGATTCGCCTTTGAAAGGGTCGGGTTCTTTGACAAGGGTAGGTTTGACGTTTAGTCGCAGGTCGCCGGCGATCATCTCGGGTGCCGGGTTGTCGTTTGGCCAATCGGGTGGTCCTCCAGGGGGTCCCGGGATGGAGGCCAGCTCGTCGCGGGCCGATGGGTGGGGGGACCCTGCGGGGGTGTCGCCGGGGACCCATCCTGGGGCGACCCGGGTTTTGGTGGCTTTAGCGAGAGCGATTCGTAGTTCTTCTCGTGCTTTCTTGACGTTGGCTTGATTGATTTGGTCCTGTTCCCATGGTCCGATGGACCCGGACTTCTTCTTTTCCGGGGGTTTTGGGTCTACTCGGGCCTGGGCGGGAGGTTGGGTTTGTGATGGTCCTGCGGCCGCGGCGTCTGCCGCGGCAGTGAGGGTGATCTGAAAGGGGATTTCGTCGTTCGTATTTAGGGCGGCGGCGGCTCGTTCCTTGGCCCGGTTGATTAGGTTTCGGGTCCTAATCTCCTGGTCCCGGAATGTGATCTGCTTGCCGATTGGCTGGGAATTATTGTACCTTCTTAGTCGCTGGTATTCGGTTACGGCGATGTCAAGATAAGATTTCCAGGCTTCTTCTGCTGTTCTGGGTATAGGTAAGTCTGCTACTACTGTTGGCGGGGCGTTCTGTATGTACACTTCTACCTCGTCCCACCGGGGTTGTTCTGGCTTAGTCGGAATCGGTGAGGTCGACCCTGGAGGAGGGGAACCCGAGGAAGAGCCCCTCAGTGGGGTCCCCCACCCATCGTGGGCTTCCGGGGTCGGAGGTCGGCTCGTCGGTAGGGGGAACGGATCCTCGCCCATTACCGGGGTCAGGGGTAGCGGGATGGGGGTTCGGGGGGATGGCGCTGGTAGAGGCCCGGGGTACGTCAACGATTGAGCGTATGCTGGCTTCGTCGTCTGCGATATGATTGGAAAGGGGAGGGTGGTGCTCTGTGGGTAAGGGGTCAGGGTTGGTAGCCACGAGGGGCTGGGTAGTTGTAGCGGGGGTGGCAAAGCGGCGGGACTCGTCAGTGCTGGAGTCGGTTTCCTCGGCCGGCCAGCGGGGTCGACCTCGGGGCTCGCCGATGCGTATGTTCCTGACGAGGTTCGGCTCACTTGCGATGGTCGTCTGGCCGGGTAGGGGCGATAGCTCGTTGTAGTTGGGGGGGCGGATGGTGTCGGTAGAACGTCGTATGCCTGAGGGTCCTGTGATGGGCTGCTCGGGTCGCTGGCCCTCACCTCTCGTGCGTATCGCTGAGCGTCGGTTCCTTCTTGCTCAGGGCGAGCTCGGCACGGAAGGCGATTGCTCGGATAATTGCATCGTTTCGAGAATCTCCTCCAGCGGTGTCGCTGGGAGGGGCTGGGAGGGGTTGGTTCGGTGGGGGGCCTGGCGGGTAGCGGTGGGTGGTGCTGATGGAACTGGCGCGGGAGCGGGCGGGGTAGGGCGTGGCTGGCCGGGGAGCAGGCGAGTCGGATCGAGACGTTGCTTCCACGTCCGGGATGACTTCTGGGTCCGGAGGGAGGTTCGGTCCTGCTCCTCGGACGTCGGGGCCAAGCCCTGTCCTGCACGGGAAGATGACATAGAAACGATGGAATAGGCGGATAAAGGGGAGGAAGAAGCTGACGAGTACTAGGTAGTAGTACCAGACGATAAAGGCTAAGGCCAGAAGGCCGATGATGGCAGGGACAGTTAGGAGGGCGAGGTCTGAGTTCTGGGACATACGGTCTTTTCTTTCACGTCGAGCGTGTAAAGAAAAGAGGGTGGGGAAGCTTCGAGCTAATTGTTAGACCCAAACTTCACGTGACTCTAACAACAACAAACAACCGGTTACTTCGCGTTCGAGTATTCCCGGTGAGTTGTCTGCTAGCGCGAGAGCTGGGCTAAGTCCTTAGTTCTTAGCGGGAGAAGGATTGAGTGTCAAGCGTAAGTTGGTATTTTATAACTTAGCTCGAAGCTGGTTTGTACCAGTGCGAGCGTCCTACTTAAATACATGGTTCGTGTACTACTGTTGTTTGTTGTATGGCGCCGGTGTTTGCCTTTCAAGAAGCGACCGGTGAGAATGGAGGAGAGGGACAATTGGTAAGTACAAACGAGAAGCCCAGATAGGGTGGGTAGCGAAACGAAGGTAGGGGTCAGGCGAACGAGTGAGTGGGGTTAAGCGCCGATAGGTGAATGGTGAAGATAGGGGTCGAGCGGGTGACGATAACGTGACAACGCGTGTGGTTAGGGTCAAAATAGGGGTAAAAATCGTAACACATCTACCCTTGTTCCTGGCCTGTAGTTGGTCAACATCCGTTGGTTGCCCTTGCTCGCCATAGGTTGTCCCGGTCCCGGTCTTCTTATCGATGGAAGAAGGTGTCATTGTTGGGGCTCATCCATTCATGGGCAGGGATGGTTTTGTGGTGGCAGGTCAATAGGGGTGTACCATGTTATAGGTGGCGTGGGTGTGTTGTCGACTTTCATCACCTTGGACAATGCATTGCTTCCATTCATAGTATCTGTTTGGGACCAGGATCCTGAAATCAGAGATCTTGGTTTGGATGTATTTGGGGACTCCTGCTTTCATGGCCATAGTCAGCTGGTCTTGTTCTCCAATCACATCTTGTAAGCAGGCCTTGATAGCCAGGTGTTCAAGCTTCTGGAAGTACTCAGTTGCTGTCTCCTTGCTGGGGTGCCAGCATAGCTCTAGCATGGCCTGGTGGTGCTTCTCTATCACTGCCGGATCCTCAAACTGTTTGGTGAGGGTGGCTTTGAAGTCGAACCAGGAGGGGAATTGGTGGTGGTCACAGCTCTGGGAATAGAGTTGTTCCTGGAGGATGACCCACCAGTCCTTGGCTCATCCCTCAAGGTGGGAGATTGTGAAGATGATGTGATTGGTGTCATCAAAGAATGCTCAGAATACTTGGAAGTATATGGCGCAATCACTGAGGAAATGTTGGATGTCATCAGATTTGCCAGCGAATAGGGCTGGCTCTCTGACGAGGGTGGGTTTTACATTTAGGTGGTAGTTGCCGATTTGTAGTTCAGGTGCGGGATTGCAAGAGGGCCAGTTGGGTGGGTGTCTGCTGGGTGCCCCAGGTAGGGAGGCAAGCTTGTCATCAGCAGATGGGTGGGGTGACCCAAAAGGGGCTGCTTTGTATGGTTTCCAGCCAGGAGTTGGCTTGTAGGCTGTGAGCCCACTTTGTGCTTCCTGTAGTAGCTTTCAAAGGCAGGTGACATCTGCCTTCTTCCATTTGTATTGTTTATAGGATCCAATTGATCCACTATCTTGGTGGGGTTCTTCTGGCCATGCAGTCACAGTGGGCTGCAGTGGTACTTCGGCTTGATTGGAGGGTCTAGCAGTTTCTGGTCCTGCTCCTGCCAGGGTTTGTCTGGAGAAGGTGATGACCCCAGATCTTCCAAGCCAATCAAAGGCCTTGGCCACACGTTGCATGGCTTCATTCTGGATGGCAATCACAGCTTGTTCTTGGTCAAGCTGCATGGTCTGTTCTCTGAGCAGGGTTGTTTTGTAGTCTGGATCACCAAGTAGGTGATCAATTTCAATATCCTGTAAACTGAAGAAAGTATTTATGTCCATTTCCAGGGTCCACCACTCATTCTCTCACCTATTCACTTCCAGCTTCTTCATAAGTTGGTTGGCTGCTTCCTGATCTGAGAAGACACTGGATGGATCGTGGGTATGCTCTGGCACCACTGGTATCAGATAGGATGCCACCATCACCTCCATCACTGTAGGCATAGTAGTCCTCATTGTTGATGTTGGATGCAAGGTATTGGAGGTCACTTGACTTGCTATGGTTGGAGCTGGACTCCTCGTTGTTGTCGTGACTGGTGGAACTGGAGGGAGTATGATACTCGGAGGCCTCTCCAGCCATTGATGGCTGGAGGGGAACCAAGTAGCTGGTTGGGTCATCAAAGGGAGTGGGGGAGGGGTTCCTAATGGTAAGGATTGGTGGGATATTGGGGGCAAGGGGGAGACTGGTCAAAGAGGGAGTGCTCAACCCATCATCCTCCTGGGGCCAGAGGGGGTTGCAGGTAGGTTCGGTGATTGTGATCCTTCATTGGATGACTGGCTTGTCTGGGATGGTCATCAGCTTGCACATGGGGATGTACATAGGTACAGGTGGAAATACAGTCCAGGTGGTTGGGCAAATGGTTCCAATGGAGGTTCAGTCGACTGGGGGTTCGGGGGAGGAGCAAACTCCTGAGGGTCCTGCCTCAGTGTCACTGATTGGTTGTCGTGGTACTGTTGTATGTACTGCTGCATGGTGGAACATACAGGAGTGCTGGCGGAGCTGGGTGGCCTCATTAAGAGTGAACCGGGTAGCCTCAGCTCTGGCTCTGGTGATCCTGAGGGAGTTGACTGGGCCATCATTGCTTCCAGTTCCCTCCTGGTTACTGTCAGATCAATCTCCCCTTGAAGGGTTGGTTGGGATACAGGGGAGGGGAGTGCTGGGGGCAAAGTGGGTCTAGGGGGGGTAGGAGGTGTTGACTCAGGGATGGACAGGGGCTGGTGTCTGCAGCCTGGGAGGAAGCTCATCATTCTCTCCATAACAGGGTACTTGGACTTCTGTGTCAAAGTCCCAGTTCACATGGAGGACTGGTCGCCCATCTCTTGGGCCAAAGTTGACATTGATGTAGTGGGGGAATATTACGTAGTCTCATTGGAAGAGATGGTGAGCAGGGGTGGCATGGTGGGTGATATCCCAGTGAAACAGTATGCAACCAAGGATGATGATCCCAGTGCCACAGATTATGGGGACAAGGATGAGGGTGAGGGTACCAGTGTTGAAGGTCATACAGTTTCTTTCTTCACAGTGATGAGCCTCAGGGCTCTGTACGCTCCAATTTCATGGATTTATCCCTTTAGTGGACTTTCAGCAAACCAATGATTCCACACAAGCCCATATATACTTTATAGGGCTTTTCCGATGCTTTCCCGACACCAATACCTCGGCAATACCCCGACAACTCCAATTTTGACCTAAAGCCGCGGATTTAGCACTGCCATTACCAGAATAGGATCTAGAGCGCATTGCCGACATCTCCGGCATTGATGCATCAAAGCGCACAGGCGCAGCCATGCGAGCAGAACTTCTCGACATTGATCTGGCGATCATAGGGGCTTCATCACAGCAATTTGACAATTTCCACAGCACGAACACCCTTTGGCGACTTCGGAATTAATTGGTTATTGCTGTATAACCACGAGACATCGACGCACACGATACTTTGGCGGTACTCAGTCATTTCCGATGAGTATTCTCAACTCCGACACTATGAATAAGGCATAGTCTAATGCCGGAACTACGAAAATCAAAGGCGCAGACATGAATAAGACAATGCACAAGACCTGCTGTATAGTCAGAAGGTCAGAAACACATATGCTAATGCATAGCCCTTCAGATATACCACAAGGATGCCATTTTATTTATATCTTACTATATAAACATGGTAATTTCATACTGTACACTAGTTACTCTCTCCATTCCGTTCCCCCACATACACACATCGACTCGTTTACCTCAGTAACTCACCCAGCTTCGACAATACTGATAGTACATGTTTAATAGCGATTTCGTTCGCCACAAAGCCGAGCTTGACGTAGTTAAAGCCGAGACGCTTCACCACCATCTATCGACTTAAAACCTTGACTCTCATCATTGTTTTACTTCATTACTGGCATTTGCTCAGTGTTAGTAAGTGATAACCATGCAGTACTCACCTCTTTTAGTTTTATAGGAAAGAATTAGCTTCAATTTCACAAGATCAGATTAGTTTTAACAGTTTCAGTTTCACGAGACATTAGCAAACCCATTTGGGCGTCAAGAGCAGACGAATAGTATTGGATAGTTATAGGGCAGCTCTATTGCGAGCGTTGCAAGGATAGGTTTTGAACAGATTTAATATTGACAGATTGAAAGATATAGAGCAGCTCTATTGTGAGCTTCGCAGGAAATAGTATCGACCAGTTATAGGAATCGATTTGACAAGAGATAGGACCAGACAAAGGAAACAAAGTATAGTTTTGACAGAGATTGACAGTTTATAGGAATTAGGGCGAACAGAATCGTCACAGATAAAGCTGAGACATAACCAGATAAAGCCGAGGAGACCAGAAATAAAGACGAGACCTGCTATTGCACCGCCATAGCCACAGAAACATCGGCACAGACCCCTACTGAGACGATTAGGAGCTCATTTAATACCAACATAATACCGACCGACGTTTTACACATCCCAGTTTCTTTCCCATCCAGTTTCCCCGTTTTACGACACACAACAGACTAGATAACAGAGACCAAAGGCGACTCAGAGCGTCGGAATCTGTAGTAACTTCTCACGAGACTAGAGAGAAGTCCCCAACCAAAGACGACAAGCCAGTCAACGTAGGACAGCCTGATTCGTCCAGTACCGAATACGTACAGTGTTTTGTCAGTGGAATCGACACGAGTACGGAGGTACTCAGAAAGCTCGTGCACAAACAAACAACATACCCGAGGAGTGGCTTATGAACAAAACTAGTTGTTCTGTAATACCAACACAAAGCCGAGACACCGCTATTTCCATTTTGGTTCTTTGCACTGCGATATTCCAGAAGTATCCGACAACTATTCACCAGTTTACGTTCAGAGATCACTAAACCATCTGACCACCTCATCAATGGCTTTTGCATGTAAGAAAGAAAGGGTAGGGGAAGCTTCAAACTAATTGTTAGACCCAAACTACACATGACTCTAACAATGACAAACACCTGGGTACTTCACATTTGAGTAATCCTGGATCTGTCACTTGCTAGTGTGAAGAGCAGGCTAAGTCCTTAGTCTTAGCAAGAGTTTGTGAGCTTTGCTAGGAGTTGGTATGAATTAACTTTAGTTCGAAGCTGGGGTATACCAGCGAGAACTATGCTACTTAAATACATGGTTCCTATGCTACTGTTGTACAATGTATGCCTGATGGTGTTTACTGTGTGAGAAGCAACTGGTGGGAGTGAACAACTGATGCATGAGTCCAAGATGGTAATGACAAAGAGAAGGACTAACCAGGTGAGGGAAAACAAAGGATCTTGACAAGGATTCGACGATAAGATGGCTAGGTGATGTAGTGATTAGGGTTAAGGTCGAAAAAGGGGCTAAAATTATAACAATTACCATCTTTTTTAAACCAGAAAAAGGAAATATATTTGAAATAAATCTTGCCCCAGTGAGTTTGGCATCTCAGCCATTTGGAGGAAATTGTTAGATGCAGTAAAAAAGGAAATATATACAAACTATACTCTATATAAGGCATATGGCATGTTGGCATTGATTGTTATCAGCTGTTATCTATTCTGAAAACATCTGGCTATCAATCTATTATTTTAGGTAAATTTCAAAAAGGACTTTTGCACACTAAAGACCAAGTCAAAGGACTTGGAAACACAGAACTTGTGGTACAAAACCCAAATTTTATGATAACAATTGGTAATGTAAAAAAAGTGGTCCAAATCATGCACAATATAACCAGTAGATCGTGGCTATAAAACACACTCCTCAATACAGAGCTCTGTTCATATTGTGTTAGACCAAAAGACTGAGCAGTCAGGAGAAAATTAGCCAGAAAGGAATATTGACAGTCTTATTTTCAACATATCAATCAGGAATATACAGTAGTCTTCAAAACACCAATACACTAGACACTAGGTTTGTTGACATACTGCTGCAGAAAGTGATGCTGGGAATAGTATTACACATGGGGTTTAAGCATTATAGCTTCCTGACTTTATGGGTGTTTTACAAGTGCACCTAAAATTATGTTCATCCTGAATGATTTGGTTTATTGGTGAAAAAGACTCACATAGGGTTTCAGGTGGACACCTGCATTTTACTTCATGGCTGTGAAGTCTGCCATGGTTGCATTCTGGCAAAACAACTTTGTTTGAGATCAGTCAGATGATTCAGGAAGAAGAGCATCAAAGAAATGTTGGCTAGTGGGGTTTCTTGTCAGTGATGGTTGAGGCAGGTTGTTGTGGATCTATGGTTTGTGGCCTCAACCGAGAGTCAAAGGGCTCTTTCCAGACACTAGACACCCATAAAATAAACCAGTGTTTCCAATAACAGGGCATAGCACTCTGCATTTCTCAGTCTAACTTGTTTTAGGCCAGTCTCTTGACATTTCCTGACAGAATGAATAAATTGAGTTGTCTCAGACTTAATCAATAAGAGGGACCTCTGGTGCCTGAACCACTCCCTGACTCTGCAGTAAGAAAATGCATGTGTCCAGAGACAAAATAGCATTACAAAGCCAATATTCAGGTGATGATATCAGCTATGTGTCTGGATCAATTTTGAAGACAAATGGAGGGCAATCCTGGATAAACTACATCACCTCTTTCAGCCTGCCATGAAGTAGCATCTTAGACTACAGATCTTAATCATTCACAATTGCCCTTGGTTCTGCATGAGTAGCTCAGTGGTTCCTGGACAGGTTTGATCACCTTGGACAAGTGCATACATATAATTTGATGGCTGATTTGTAGGCCATATGGTATCGAAAAGTCATATCAGTGATCCTGTAAAATGGAAAAGGATGCAGACTCACCATAATCCCATCATCTTACAGGATACCATGCTGGGTCAAGCCTGTGGCATGTTCATTTCATAAATGACTGTATATATTGGCCACATCTGAGTGCTCTTACTACAGATCCCTTTGGAGCAAAATAATTGGTGTCTGGATCCTTATGATTTGATCTACTGATTACCAGGAAACTGCACCCCTGGGAGAAAGGGGCATCTCTATTGTGAAAGAGGCCCCTGCCACATGCATGAGTGCAGGGAGGGTACAAAACAAGTACAAGTACACTACATGTCTGATGTAAATAAATTGTCCAATAAACCAAGTCCAACCAACCAAGAAGTCCATATAAGAATAAGTGATTTATGACCAGTCCATTTAGAAGCTACTGTCTGTGTGATAGTAATAGTCCATGAGAAAACTGAAATCAGGGTGGGTGCATGAATCTGGATCCAATGGTGAGCACTCTGCCAGAGGATGAGTGCATCAGTTACCCATGTTAACTGCAGAGCTAATGACATAACGTACCTGGGGGTTCAGCTAGTGCAATAGGTGCTCAGCTTCCCCTCCAGGGACTACTTATGCTTTTTCTGAGTTAGACATTCAGATTCTATGTGTGAGACTTAGCAAGACTCATGGTTGAAGCTCCTGGGAGTTCATGAGACATCTCTGAGATGGTGAGGCCCCTGAGAGCTTTGTGCCATGTTTAGGAGGTTGCACGCTGAGCAAACAATGCCTGCAGGAGGCATGAGTGGGAGCACATCTGTCAAGTTGGACTCCTTACCAATTAGACTTGTGTAAACCAACAATTTTAAATCTGACAAGATAATGATGAGAATTGCTAGAAAGGCAATTCATTATTGATTATCATGTTCTTGGGTTGATACCAATTCCTCTTCAGGTTGTTTTTTTGGCTGTGCTCCCCACTAGTATTTTGAGGAATGTGGGACAACAGTATGTCAATAGATCTGAAAGAGTTCTTGTTCTTCAATTTTGAAGTGATGGTGTAGAGAAAGGAGACCCTGCCTTTCACATATCACTATTGTAAGGTGGTGATGAGGTGGTCAGATGCTTTAGTGAGTTTGGAACGTAAACTGGGGAATTGTTGTCAGATACTTCTGGAATATCACAGTGTGAAGAACCAAAATGGAATAGTGGTGTCTTGGCTTTATGTCGGTATTGCAGAACAACTAGTTTTGTTTGTAAGTCACTCCTCAGGGTGTTGTGTGTGTTTGTGTGAGCTTTTCTGAACACATCCATACTCATAACGATTCAACCGATAAAACACAGTGTCATATTTGGGGTTATGGGACTGATCAAGCTGTCCTATGTTGACTGGCTTGCCATCTGGTGGGGGACTTCTCTCTAGTCTCATGAGAAGTTACTACAGATTCTGATGCTCTGAGTTGCCTTTGGTCTCTGTTATCTGGTCTGGTATGTGTTGTAAAACTGGGAAACTGGCTGGGAAGGAAGATGGGATGTATAAAACAGCGGTTGGTATTATGTTGGTATTAAATGAGCTCCTAATCATCTCGGTATGGGTCTGTGTCAATGTTTCTGTGGCTATGGGCAGTGCAATAGCAGTTCTCATCTTTATTTCTGGGGTCCTCGGCTTTATCTGCAATGTCTCAGCTTTGTCTGTGATGATTTTATTCATCCTAATTCCTATAACTGGTCAATCTTTGTCAAAACTATACTTTGTTTCCTTTGTCTGGTCCTATCTCTTGTCAAATTGATTCCTATAACTGGTCAATACTATTTCCTGTGAAGCTCACAATAGAGCTGCCCTATATCTGTCAATTTGTCAATACTAAAATCTGTTCAAAACCTATCCTTGCAACACTTGCAATAGAGCTGCCCTATAACTGTTCAATACTATTTGTCTGCTCTTGATGTCCAAATGGATCTGTTAATATCTTGTGAAGTTGAAAACTAATAAAACTAATCTTGTCTTGTGAATGTCAAAGCTAATTCTTTTCTATAAAACTAGAAGAGGTGAGTACCACATGGTTATCACTTACTAACACTGAGCAAGTGTCGGTAATGAGGTAAAACAATGACGAGAGTCAAGGTTTTAAGTCGATGGATGATTGTGAGGTGTCTTGGCTTTACTACTTCAAGCTTGGCTTTGTGGTGAACAAAATTGCTATTAAACATGTGCTATCAGTATTGTCGAAGCTGGGTGAGTTACTGAGGTAAACGAGTCGATGTGTGTATGTGGGGGAACAGAATGAAGAGAGTAACTATTGTAAAGTATGAAATTACTGGGTTTATATAGTAGTTTATAAATAAAATGGCATCTGTGTGGTATATCTGAAGGGCTATGCATTAGCATATGAGTTTCTAACCTTCCGACTATACAGCAGGTCTTGTGTGTCATCTTATTCATGTCTGTGCCTTTGATTTTTGTAGTCCGGCATTGAAACTATGCCCTATTTGTGGTGTTGGAGTTGTTAATAGTCATCAGAAATGACTGAGTACCATCCAAATAGCATGTGCGTCAATGTCTCATGGTTATACAGCAATAACCAATTAATTCCAAAGTTGCAAAAGAGTGTTTGTGCTGCAGAAATCATCAAATTGCTGTTATCAAGCCCCTATGATCACCGGATCAATGTCAAGAAGCTCTGCTCACATGGCTGCACCTTTGCACTTTGATGTGGCAATGCCAGAGATATCGGCAATGCACTCTATGTCCTATTGTGGTAATGGCAGCACTAAATCTGTGGATTTAGGTCAAAAATGGAGTTTTCAGGGTATTGCCAAGGTATTGAGGTCGGGAAAGCATCAGAAAAGCCCTATTCTGAGTCCTTGTGACTCAGTCTTAGTAGTGCAAACCCCCCCATGGGAATTTCCTAAAGTGAAAGATATTTTACAGATAAGATAAGATATAAGATAAGATAATATTAATTTCTATATATGTATATAATTTTCAAATATCTTTCTATATCTGGTATATCTAATGACACATTAACTGATTGCCAATGTGCCAAGGTCACTGTATGAGGGTGAATTTCAAAAATATTTCCTTTTCTTGGTCTAAACTTGCAGCAATTGCCATTATAATTTGAATTAATATCTGCTGAATTGCCAAGGTCACTGTATGAGAGTGAATTTCAAAAATATTTCCTTTTCTTGGTCTAAACTTGCAGCATATGCTGCTATAATTTGAATTGTCAAGCCTTCATTGAGTTCGATGGAGGTGCTGACAAAGCATTCATTGAGTTCCATAAAGCTGTTGACATAACCCCCCATTCTAGTTAGATGTTGCTAATTGTAGAGGATTAAAATGGCATACACCTGGTATTATTTTCTTTTATATATATTTTCAATTTTCTGAGACATATATATATACACCAAACATATGTAGTCTTACCCTCAGCCATTTCTATTATCATGTCTGAGGGTTAGTATCTTATCATTTTGCATTAGTTCTTACTCATTATCTTACTGTAGTTGTATTTATGACATATCTACAGGTAACAGAGCCATTTCTATTATCATGTCTAAGGTTATATTTACGATGTATCTACACTAATGACATGTCATAAAATTGAGCCACTTGGGAAAGTATCAACTACACAGCCATTGACATGAGTTTTTGTGCATGCCTGTATGGTTTAGCAACAGTTACACTGTGTCTGATAACAGGTTGTTTACCATCTATGAAGGTGGCTTCGATGAAATTAATTGGAGTTGTGAATCAGATGACAGGACCCCTCACATATATGTATATGTATGTATCTTGCTCTGAATAGTGAATAGCATGGGCCTCCTATGGGTATGAACTCTCAAACTGGTACCCATACCAGCCACCCTTGACAGGTGTGGATTTTGCATATTAGCAATGTCATCATTTAAAATTACATGAGGAACAAAAGAATGACTACAAAAATATATTGTGTTCTCTACTTCCATCTAATTCAACTTGCTTCCCATTGAGTCCCAAGCCTGTATCTGTAATGTGGCTATGCAATCAAATTCAATGGGATGCTCATCCAGTGTGATGTGGCTGTGCCCATCGAACTTGATGGGCTATCTGTGGCTGTGCTCATCAAGTTCGATGAAATTTATCAGTAGTATGTGGCTGTGTTGAGGGAGCCTGAATGAGATATTGAGTCAACCACATATTTATTGAGCTAAATAGAGAAAAAATTGATTAAGATCATGTCAAGGTGCTTGTAGGTTTTTTTTTTTAATGATCCCAGCAATAGGAGTACATTATTATGATGGATAATATATAATTATTTATTTCATTGGGGTTCTAAGGCACAACCTGTCAATCAATGAGCGTACCAGCCATGCTTGCCATAATAGGACCGTCCGACATACAAAATTCGTGCTCAACTTCAACCATGTGGCTATATCGACTGCCAAGTCAAGGATACCCTCAACACTACTTGACGACAAAGCAGATTCAGTGCCGCAGCTTCCGGGACCTTTCGCCCCCCGACGTCGCGCGGAACCTCCCGCTCCTGGTCATCAACCGGGTGGTATTCCGAAGTGTGGTATCTATCTGGCGGCTCATGGGTAAAGCTGCGGAGCTATCGTGCACGCATTATCGAGGCTAGCTCTTAGCCGAATTGGAGTCTTCACGGGTCGAGAATATACATGGCATCGACTCGCTGGGGAACGCGGGAAGGAACGGAATGGACGTGGCAACGTCAGCAATGCGGGTACATAGGCCGAGGGCAGAAGAAACTCAACCAGGTGTACAAGGCATACGAGATCGGATCGTGTGTCCTGGTCGTGCAGGCAGGGAGGTAGCGTGTATCGTGTGACTGGGAGGGTACTCAAATATGGTACGTGCAACGGTTCGTATATGCTTCTATATTCACAAAGGACTTAGATCCTAATAACGTCGACATGAATACATACATTTCTTCCATGACAAGATGCCCTCTCATCGATTGGCAGAGTCTACGACGGTTCCAATCTTTGTCGAACTTGTCCGAGACCTAATTCTATCTTACTGACAAACTAAATGTGGGTCTTCCTACCTCCCGATTCCGCGTGGAGCTTCCCACTCCTCCTACCGATCCCGCCAACAGACTCAGCGGTGTTCTAGAGTGACTTCTGTCCAGTGGCTCATCGGCAAGGCGGGACCTGCATGTCAACGGGAACCTGGTACAGACGTTTGGTGTCAACTTCCCGGGAAGTACAAGCGGTAAAAAGAGACAAGTTGTGATGTCGGCGATGCGAGTGGATAAACTGAGGGTGCTGATGGTTCAGAAATACGCCCAGGCGGACGAGATCAGAACAAGTGGGATGGTCACGCAGGGCGGTGGTGTTTTGATGTGGCACAGAGGTTATACAGTTGGTACGTGTGAACTGGTCGTATATTTTTTCGTGTTTACATTTAAAGCATAGATTCTAACAATCCTACCATCAAATGCATCCCTTTTTTTCACGAGAAGCTTCCTTCTTGCCAATTTGCAGAGTCTACGACAACCCAAAGCTTCGACAAAGTTATTCGAGCTCCAGCTCCACGATCAGAATTTTACCGTATCCTTCCAATCGTTTATTCCTTTCCACGATGGACACCCAGAGGCGACCAAAGGATTGACGTACTCTCTCAAAGAGTCCGGGGCTACTCGCAAGGCTAATTTGGGCCGCATTGACCATTTCAGGCTCACGGAATCATGAACTAAGAGTACCAAGAGGAAATACGAGAACACGGCGAGACGATTGGGCAGACGCTTCCCAGCCGGACGAGCACGATAAACTCATCCGTAGACGGACTACTGCTCGTTCACCCGTCTGCTCTTCCCGACGCCCCGGATCCCATCGAGCCGCAGCTCCTGTTTCTCCACGGTGCTGGTTATCTTCGACACGTCGTCTTCCTTATCGAAGCTCCTGTCCTCCAGCTCGAAGGCATCGGCAAGCCGCCGTCCATCGACAGAGCCGAGCTCAGGCTCTGTTATCTGAAGAATGTCAAGTAAGGTGGAGTTGAAATAGGCCATTATCTGCATGGTCCACTCGAGAAACTGAGCGATCCAAAGGTGAAAGCGTACCACGCTACACTTGACCGGCTGAAGAACTCAGTGACAGCCTTACTCAATGAGGGAGGGCATTCCCGACGACAAGTTCCTCGCCCACTTTGACACCCTCAACTTGCGATTTGACAGTGAACGTCACTTGTCTGGGCAACCACGAAAAGTTTAAGATATCGTTTTCGACGTGCTGTAGAATGGATGGTATCTCTGCTGCAGGTTGCTGCTCCTTTGCCTGACAACCAGCGTCCATCTATTCTTTTACGTCGCATTGTACGACGAACCCAGCTGCAGATCAATCAGTCTGACCTGTGCTGAAGGAGACTAACCCCAATTACGAGTCTCCGGTCCCGTTTTGGCCATTCTCTCTCTCTCTCGAGTTGTACGTGCCTTCCCGCTCTAGGGGCCGTACCTGGCTCATATTAGGTTAACAGGCAAGCGGTGCCATTCGAAGCATTCTCCCGGCTTTTGTTCAGTTGCGTATCGCCGACTTTGTAGGATGTTCCGTTGTCGCTGAGACTCTGCCGGACTAGATACGTGGGGTTCATTACAAGGCGAGTGATCGGACGGTGACAAATTCACTACATTCCCTGATTCGTGTCGTCTTCATTTAGGCCTCTTCACCTGACCTTTCTTGGCGACTCTCAACATAGACTTCACTCGCAAATATAGACCCATTGCTCCACTAGTCGCACCGGTAGCAGAATGAGTCACTGTTAAACTATTCATACTGTCTGGCCTTACCACGCAGTATTGCATATCATAAGCGCATGTAATTCATAGATATCCTGACTTCGACTCTACTAAAATACATATAATCCTACAAATGCAGAGAGTAACATAAACGACAGCATGTGTAAAGGAAAGGCAATGTAGATTACAATCTAGTCCTGGCTTATAGATATGATTAATTGATGTGCGTTGTGGGTATTGGTATATATAAATTAATGAGAAACAAGGACCTGTGCGTAGGATGGTACCTTTGGCGCTGGCTCGGCGTCAATATGCTCCCAAGATTCATCAGCGACAAGCTCGGGAACAAAGTCATCGAGGACGATAACGGAACGGATATGCGGTATGAGTTCGAAATCCAGCTCTATGAATGGAGAGATAAGTACCCAGCATGTCTACAACGGAATAGTAGGCACGCACCCTTCTTCCTATCACGTTTCCTGACCAAGAGATCCACCAACTTCACCTCAGACTTCGCGGGCAACGGCAGGTGTGCCTCGTCACGGTGAGCTCGCTCGACGAGGATGTCGTCCAGCGGGTCGACGTCGTCCGCTCTGAGTCTCCTCGCCTTCTCTGACGCTATGTCCTTGTCGACCTTGGAGGGAGGCGAGCCGGAGCATTTCTTCTGCCGAATCTTGGCAACATCCGCAGCCTTCTTGATGCACTGGTGGTTGTGCTCGTACGCCCTCTGGTCCTTGATGGTCGGCAAGGAGGGGAATGACAAGGAGAGTGCTGGGCTGGCGTCCTTGTCGAACTTGATGGTGACTGGTTAGAGTGGGCCAGAGGGGTAGTCCACTTCGGATGTACAGTGGATCGGACGTGTATGACGTCAGCCCTTGGTCAGCCTGGTGAAAGCCAAGTAAAAGCGAAAGATTCTATTCGTGCTCTCTATATTACAGTGCTATACCATCTCACTTAGCTGTCAACACCTGACTCTAGGATTTAAAGGACCATCACTCATAGGAATCCTCCGGGGACCCATGGCTCACTAGCTGCGGCGACGCTGTCTGCACATATATGGGGGTCTCGAAACGGATAAGGGCACTGCTGGCGATGACAACCAGTGATCCTGAGGCTCATTGTATGGGCTACTATTGACATGTCTTCTGACCAATGGCTCGGGCTTATTACTCATGCAGGGGATGAAGACAGGTGCGAAGCTACGTTATCTCTTTTTTCAAACGATCTTAAATGGTGTTGAGGCTTGTGGTCTCAGTCGTTGTTGCAGTACATCAAACCCAATATGCCTCCCTGTCCGCTACCACTACTAAACTCTATGCGATGGTCGACATGCGCATCCTGTGTGGGCCATCCTCTGGTCGCATTAAGCAGCGAAGCGAGCTCTGATGGGTCCCACAACGCAGAATCGGAGGATGTAGGAGCGACTATGGATGACCAGGCGCGTTGTCATTGGTATTATCATCCTAGCTGGGCTCATGTCTATCATAGGAGTATCCGACGTATGCAATGCCCAATCGGTATCTTCAAAGGTTCTGCATAACCGACCAGTTCGTGTTTGCATTGTCCTAGGATTTCTCTCTTTTAATCACCAAAAATAAAAGCACAAGCCGCGTCTTCAAGCCAGAACTACTTTCTACATTTGCCACTCAAGCATAAGTGAATGCATATCGCTTTAATTGGCATTGTCAGGGTACCCCATCATGACACTCGAAGACCTTATCTCCAGGATATCTTTGTGCTAAAGTCAACGTTATTTCCGTCATTCGGATGTCGGTATCGCATTTCTTACGCTCTGACTAGTGTATTTCGACGTCATAAACCTCGTTCTCTTGTTCATGGAACATCCACGTCCCATTGTACCACGTATCCCACTGAAGTCCGCTCACTCTTCCAAATTTATCACCCCATATCTAAACCTTGCACACCGTTTCTCAATCCCCTTCGCATCTACATACCAAGCCTGGAGAATTTATGTCCGAACTCTTGCGTATGTCTGAGAAATAAATCAGGCTCACCCTTACTGGAGGAGAAACTAATTCAATTACTCGCTCCATGACTCGAAATGGCTGATCTCAGACCGTCTTGACTCTCAACTGAGCCTCCAGCTCCTGCCCATTGACCTACGAATGTTCTGGAGTACGGTATCTATCCAGCAGTTTATTGACAAGGCGGCGGAGCTCTTCTGAGCCCTTTGTTGGTGCTGTCTGCAGCAGAATTGGATCACGATGAGGCAGCCAGCACAGATATTTGGCATCTAGGGAAACCAAGACAGGAAACGGGAGAAATATTGCGATGTCAGCAATGCGGGTGCATAAAATCAGAGTGTTGGTGGCACGGAAATTCGTCTAGGCTTACAAGGTGGACGAGATCAAATGGATCGCGACGGCCATACAGGGCAGTGGTGTGTTTGATGGTGCAGCTGGGAGGGTGTTCCAAAGTTGGTATGTGATAATGATACATATATTTTTTGATATTGATTGAATACATAGAACACAACGTCGTCGACACGAGATACGTCCATTTCTTTGACGGGAGAAGATTCTTCTTGCCGATTAACCGATTCTACGAAACTGGGAAGGACAAATCGAGATCGTCGACCTGACTAAGAAGATGGGATATACGCTGTTCATCTGTGAGAGGCCTAGTTCAATTAGGGGGTTCTATGAGCTCTGGATTCTGCAGATCATCCTGAGGTCAGGAGAAAGGCAGCGGTGTCTGATGATAGGAGTTGATTGGAGGATGTCATGGATTTCGCCCAGGATTACAAGACGTGTGCTTGTGGTGAAGATTGATATCTAGATAGGAGATATATCACTGAGGCTGGTAAGATGGAGCATATTCGTGTATGCCAGGGTTAGTCGTCCCAAAGATCTCACGTCCACCTGGGAACAACTTGGGAACGAAACTATGTTTTGAGCCTAGGCTGCATCTCGTCCTTGATATGGTTAGAGCGTACTCGGGCAATGCTGATGGCAGCTATGGTCGTATAATTTGTAAAGCCGAAGTCGCCGCGTGTAACAATGGATTGACGGTGGATCGAGTTTTGCTTTGACGTATATGACGTCAGCCCTTGGTCAGCCTGGTGAAAGCAAAAAATTCCACTTGTGCTCCAATTGTGCTCTCTATATCACAGTGCTATACCGTCTCATTTAGCTGCCTATATCAGACTCTAGGATTAAAAGGACCCTCACTCATAGGAAAACCTCCGGGGACTCATGGCTCACCTATGCCCTAATGTGCTGCCACCTGCGTGGCCGGCCTATAGTGGATAAGAGTGCTGACGACGACCGCCAACGATCCTGTAATTTATTCAGAACAATCGGCACGGCGCGTGCACACAGCTATACGGGTTATTATTGGAGCCATCTCCTTGTATATGGCTTGCACAGGGGATGGAGGAGAGGAGACGAACACAAGTGCGAAAGGTACGTTATCTGTGATCAAGCGAAGCAAATGGATATTGATTCTCCTTGCAGGTCACGACCATCATCAGCACTCCTAACTCAATACTCCTAACTCAATATGCCTCCATATCAGCTACCAATGGCTAAATTCTACACGATGGTCGACCTCGCGTGTCCTGCGTGGGCTATTCACGGCCATCGGGCATCGAAGCAAGCAGTGACGGGTCCCGCAACGGGAAGATATCATAAGAGCATCTGTAGATGAACAGGGTACGTAGTCATTGCTATCACCCGTTGCTCGCCTCATGTTTGGCATAGGACCATCCGACGTACAAAGCTCTCGATTGATATTCACAGAGGTCACCGTCCGTGGTCCTATATACCAAGAACGCTGTAGACAGCACGTACACGCATCACTCTCCCTTCCGTCACAATGATAACCTCCCCAGCGCCACTCTCCAAAGTCCAAGTGCGAACCGTGTCTTCAACACCCAAAAAATTTCCAGATTCGCTTCCCAAGTGCGAGTGATTCGGCTTGACACGCAGTCTAGGGACCTGCTCAATGATCAGATATCCAGTGAACCTTTGCACCTCAGTCCATGTCGGTAGTCTCATCCCTCGGACGTGTTCATCTCCCGTCTTTTACCTCTGGCTATTTCCTTTTCCACTACACGAGCCTCGAGCCGTCCGACAACCATTCTTCTTGTATTGCGTGGGCCTCACCTACATGTTATACTGCCACAAATTCTACAATTCCGTTATCAACGCATGAGAGAGACTAATGTCAATTACCGGCAACATGACAAGCTTGTTGACCCCTAGCCTGATTATGTCTGGATTACTCTTGACATAGTTCGCGATACTCCGGCATTGGCGCATAACAACAATAACAAGAAAAGTTTAAAAATCGGATTGCTCCGGGTCCTCGCAGCTGGGAAATTCGTAGACGATGACTGACGTCCTTTTTTGTATGTTAGCTTCTACGTAGGAATCCTTTTCCTGTCCTATTTTCTTTTAGATTACTGACGGGCTTTCAACAATGGGGACCTGCGGCGTAACTGCCCATCAAATTACTAGATTCTTGTTCGTGGTTAACCTCGACCATACGACCATATCGACTGCTGAGTCAAGGATACCCTCAATCACCCCCACGCCGAACTATTTGACAACAAAGCACCTTCGGAACCGCAGCTTCCAGGACCTTTTGCCCTCTAACGTCGTGTGGAGCTCTCGTCCATGCATTGTCGAGGCTAACTCTTAGCGAATTGAAATCCTGATGTAGGGTGGGGATCGAGACATGTCCACATGGCATTAACTCGCTGGGGAGCACGGGCAGGAACGGGATGGACGTGGTAACGTCAACAATGCGGGTGCATAGGCTGAAGGTTGAAGAAACCCAGCCAGGTGTACAAGGCATACGAGGTCAGATCGCATGTCCTGGTCATGCAGGGCGGTAGTGTGTTCGTGTGACTGGGAGGGTACTCAAATATGGTTCGTGCAATGGTTCATATATGCTTTTATATTTACAAAGGACAGATCCTCACAACATCGATGCGAAATACATGCATTTATTCCACGAGAGGATTCCCTCTCGTCAATTAGCAGAGTCTACGACAATTCCTATCCTTGTTGAGCTTATCCGAGACCTAATTTTATCTTACTGACAAACCAAATGTTGGTCCTCTTACCCCCCGCTCCGCCTGTTAGATGCGAGGAACTCGACACCGTCATCCAGACGGTCCGATTCTCTCGTGTAGATCACGGCACATAATGGCACAAACGGCAAGCTGGGGCCGCAGGTGAGAAAGGCTGGGCATGTTCGTGGTCTTCTGGTGTCTCCGAAGAAGCTGCGCAGTGGACCGTGCCAGGATGGAACATGGCATCTCGTTCGTTGATGAGTGAATGTATGCAGGACAATGTCCTCAAGCGAGGCATTTTGGGAGCAGCATCGTCGAGACTTGGATATCATCTGACTGTTCCTTTGGATCATGGATGATGCCAGATGGGACTGAACAGACCCCATTGACAACGTATACAACATACCGCAGGTCTGGTTTAATTATGTCCACCAGAGCGAATCTTTGTGCCTTTGTTACATGTGCCAAGTATAAACCATAGCGCTAATCTGTGTGTGTTGAGTATCAAGGGAAAAATGGCCTCTTGATAGATTACAACGGTAAGAGCAAAGACGGGTATCCATGAACCCGCATTCTGTATTGAAGTAACCAGTGTTCGGTTCCCTCCCTCAGCGCCTCTTCTCTCTTCTCGAAAAGAAAACAGCGAGGAGATCTAGGTGTGACCACCGACTCGCGGGATGAGACATAACATTTGCTCCAATTGGTCGTGAATGGCTGGTGCGCACGGTGGGTTCGGGATGATGTGCCTTGACGGTGTTGGATTTACGGGAAGATATTGTTTGGCGGTCGTCATGGGTTACAGGGAAACATAAGTGTCATGACGTAGGTCCGTCGTACCGCTCCAGATACATGTCGAGCGACGCAGCTCGCCATTGCTGGAATGACATCGACTAAGGTGTAAACCGACTTCTTGAACAGCTGGTTGGACATACGATAAACATCTGGAGCCAGAGTCACAGATGAGACAGGTGGGCATGTTCGTAGTCCTCGGGTGTCTCCGGTGAAGTTGCGAGTTGCGAGTCGGACAGTTGCCATAATGGAACAAGATATCTCGTCTCATTAATCCATGAGCAGATGTGCATGGGCTGATGTCATCGAGTGAGGCATTCTGGGATCAGCGTCGTCGAGACGTGTAGTATCGTTGGCTGTTGCTTCCTTGGATCATGGGTGACTTGAGATGGTCTATGTGGATCCCATTGACAACGAACACAACACATGTTCGGCCTGGTCTAATGATCTGATCTCTGTATGGTTCCTGTATGCGCTACCTATGAATCGTAGCACTGATCTACGTATGAGGCTGCAAGGAAAAAACAAGATTTTCATGAATGACAATGTAAGAGTCGAGACGGACGCTCACGTACCTGCGTTCCTTACTGAACTAACCAGTTTGTTGTCTTCTACCTCAGCTTCATTCTCTTTTCTCGGACCGTGCCAACAATCGTCGACCTATGGGGTGTGAATGAAATCTGCTTCGAGCTCATCTCAAACGGCTGCCGCACACGGTGGGCTCGGGGATATGCGTTGTCTTGAAGGCGTTGAGTTTTAGGGAGATGCTATTTGGCGGGGAAGGATCACGATGGGGTGCCTCATCACATCGAGGGACTATCGACCGTTCAGATACGCGTCGATCTATGCAGCTTCCTGCTGGAGCACCTATGAATTAGAGGTTTATGCGCATTGGGCACAGGACAAAAGCAATACTGCAGGGGATAAATCAGCGTGATCATATTGTTGGGGATATCATATACTTACCTGCATGATGATAAATAGCCATTTTTGAGCCCAGACGAATGATTAGTAATGGGTTGATTTGGATGTATATGCAGCACGGCAAAACAACGGGCCCCATGAAGGTCAACGACGGACATTGTGTTGGTCGCTGGTTAGACCATATGCCCGGAATGCGGGCCGACCTAGGATGCTTTGAAACAAAATATTTAATCATTTGATGTTCCCACGGTAAGAATTTACCGGTATTTCGATTTTCACCGAGCTTGTCTTTGATCTCCACCACCACCGTTTTCTGTCTATATTCTGGACACTGGTATGGAAGAAACTTACTCCCCAGGTGATACCATAGACTCGCCGGATGTCGACGACTCGAGCTTGTTGACTCCCAGTTCGATTATGTCCAGATCCAGTTCTCCTACTCTCGACGAAGTACCCGAAACTCCAGCATCGACACAGAAGAAAAAAAGAAGAAATCGAAAAAGTCGTCTAAAGCCAAGTCTGCAGCAGCTGGGAAATTGGTAGATGAAAACCGACCTCCTGTTCTGTTTATTAGCAGGAACAAGCATTGGAGATACATTAGCTCCTACCATGTATGGATTCTTTTTCCTGTCCTATGTTCATTCGGATGTGACAAGCCCAAACAAATAGGGACCTTGGCTGCAACTGCCCATCGAATTATTGGAATCATTGTTGGTACTTAACCTCGACCCAGCGACGCTGTCGGCTGCCAAGCCAAGGATACCCTCTGTACCCCCCACGTCAAACCACTTGACGACAAACCGAATCCGGGACCACAGTTTCCGGGACCTTCCACCCCCCGACATTGCGCGGAGCCTCCCGCTTCCCCCACCCATCCCGCCACCCAAGCCAGGCAAGGCGACGCCTCCGCCCATCGACCCAGGGGTGTTCCGAAGTGTGACTTCAATCCGGCGGCTCATTGACGAGGCAGCAGAGCTCTCCGTGCGAGCGTCGTCCGGGCTGTCTGCAGCCGAATTGGGGTCCTTGCGCGGGGGCGGGAGTCCGGCACAGACGCTCGGCATCAATCCGCTGGGGAACGCGGGCGGGAACGGGAGGAACGTTGCGATGTCAGCAATGCGGGTTCATAGGCTGAGGGCGCTGGCGGTGTAGAAACTCGCCCAGGCATACAAAGCGGACGAGATCGGATCGAGTGTGATGGTCATGCAGGGCGGTAGTGTGTTTGATGATGTGGCTGAGAGGGTACTCAAAGTTGGTACGTGCCAGTGGTTCATTTCTCTTTTTATACTCATAAAATGTATAGATCCTAACGACGTCGACGCGAAATACGTCCATTTCTTTCACGAGAAGATTCCCTCGCGCCAACTGGCAGAGTCTACGACGACCCACGTCCTCGATGAGCTCATTAGAGCTCAACCTCAACGACTGGAATTTTACCGCACCCGTGGAATCGTACACTGCTTCCGCGACGAATATTCAGAGGCAACAAAAGACTTTACGTACGCTCTCAAAGAGTCCCGAGCTGTTCGCAAGGCCAAAGTTGGCCACACAGACCGCTCCGGACCCTCGGAATCTCGCACCAAGAGCACCAAGAAGAGGAAAAACGGGAGTAGCGGCAAGACGAATGGGCAGGCGCCACCCAGCGGGACGAGCACGGTTGATTCGTCAGTGGAAGGGCCAGACGGGGAGCCACTGCTGATTCACCCGTCTGCTCTTCCGGACGCCCCAGATCCTATTGAGCCTCAACTGCTCTTCCTGCGAGGCGCTGCGTACCTCCAGCATGCCATCTTTCTCATCGAAGCAGCCGTCCTCCAACTTGAAGGCATTCGCAAACCACCATCTATCGACGGAGCCGAGCTCAGGCTCTGCTACCTGGAGAACGGAAAGTACGGAGGAGTCGAAATGGGCCACCCGGATGGTCCACTCGGGAAGCTGAGCGGTCCAAAGGCGAAGGCCTACCGCACTGCACTTGGCCAATTGAAGGACCAAGTCACGGCTCTACTCAAGAAGAGCATTCGTGACCATGACAAGTTCCTCGCCCACTTTGACACCCTTGAATCTCCCAACTTACGTTTCGACAGCGAACCTGACTTGGCGAACCAAGTTCAGTACGCTTTCTTTCTCTCAGAGTCCATCCGGCCCGGCAATACCTCTCCCGCCTCCCCGCCGCCATTCCCTTTATCCGACACACCGGCCATGTTCACAACGTACCATCCCTTACTTGTGGAAAGCCATTTCAGTGCCCTCATCTGCCAACTAATGCTCGCCGACTTTGCGGGTCTCATCAAACGCTTCGTCCGGACAGCTGCCCTCGTCGACGGGCTCGAGGGATACCCCGTATTCCTTCCCCCACGGTCCATGGCCCAGGCTGAGTTCGTCGAGGTCCTCGAACGCCTTGCTGGCGGCTGGAAGAACGGCATCCAGCCGCATTCCCTGTCCCGGGGCCGCGCAAAGGGACGACTGGCCATTGCCCCGCCTCCTCCGCCTGCGCCTGTTCCAGTACAGACGGGCTCATCTTCGGCAGGTGTTGGCACTTCCCGAGATGACAGCTCCTCGTCTGGTGGGGGATCACCGCCGCCATGCCGCCAGGATGCGGACGAGGCGCTGGACTGTGCGAGGATTTTGTTGGCACCGGTGGTTGCCCGTCAGAGGGAGCGTGCAGAGAGGGCTGCGGCGGACAGAGCGGCGGGAGCGAGGAAGAAACCTCTTCAGATCAATATCCCGCTGCATGGGCCCAGGGTGGAAGTCATTTTGGCATGGTTGGGGGCGGTGCATTTGCCTGAGCTTGAGTAAATATTCGGTTTGAGTTGTTAATATTCTATATGATATCTATGTAGTGATTTTTGCTGTAATGAATGTCTTGAGAGTTTAGTTTTCTCAGAGTGTGTTTCTATCACCATTCAGCCAAACTCTTCCCAGTGAAAAATTCTTTCCAGTGCCAGTCTAAATGCTAATGCAGAAAGCACACTTTCAGGGCAGAAGTACCCATAGCCAACACTAGTAACTGGTGTCCTCTAGGTGGACCAGAATAGAGTCACAAAAGTAGAAGCATCTTAGTGTTTCAGGTCCATCATTGCTCCTACTCACAGAATGCTTACTGCCAATCCATCTCAGTGTTTCTATTTTCTTATCATAGGTTTCCATAGTGATTTCTATTCTGATCTTTGTCATATAGAGATTTGAAGTTGGAATGCTACAATCTGAGTGCTTTTTATATGCCACTTATAGATCATTATACATATCCCATTTATATGGATCTCTCAGTATTCTATTTACTATGTAAACTATGATGGTCAAAGGCCTCATAGCTGTGTATCATGATGCTAAATCTTCTGTTCTTCATATATTGGCCATATCTTGAACTTTTGATGCAACACCATGCAGCAATATATAAGACATCTGGTATATTCTACTATTGTCATATACCACTCTCCTGTGCATTGTTCAACCTCTGCTCAGACTTTCTCAATGGCCAACCAGACTAATACTCCAAGTCCAGATCTCACCAGTGCTGATATAGCTGTGGTATCACAGTTTCTTGGAGCTTATTTAGACAACACCATACTCTATTCCCTATTGCATGGTATACATGTCTATTGAAGATTGAAATATCTGCATCTGATTGTAGCTCAATATAGGTATATACACTGGGATTTTTGCAGTCACATTAAGGAATATCTGTAAGAGAAGCCTCATATCTAATATATTATCTAAGCTGATTTAAATGATGCAGTTATGACCAAGTCTCCATCGATTGGAAAGACTACAATCATTGTTACAATTCTTCTTTATGTTTTTACAACTATAAACCTTAGTATCAATATCTCATTCAACTCTTTGACATTTGTCTACAATGCTCAGAGCATTATGACAAAATATCTTTTTAGTGTTGCACCAAGCAGTGAAGTTGCATGGGAAGCTGCAATAGCAGGCATTTGTACTATCCTTGCAGATGGTGCTATGGTATGTAGTGTGACTTATTTGGAATTTTCACTCCAACTTCTGATAATCTTTAAACTGACTGATCTGCAGATTTGGCGGTGTTGGATTGTATGGGGACAGCACTGGCTATCTATTCTTCTTCCTATTCTTTCACTTATTACTGCAACAGGTATGATTATTATATGCTTTATCTATTTATCATATTTGATCTCTTTATACAGTCTTTAAAATCATCATTTCTTATCAGGCATCCACTTCTTCAGACTACACAAATTTCTATTTTTTGATTTACTCATCCTCTAATCTTGTTACAACATTATGGTGCACCCTTCTTATCATTTACCAAATTGTCACTGTTGCTCAAGCAGGAGTGGGAGGATTGAGAGCTTACTATAATGTCATTGCAGTCCTTATTGAGTCATATGCTCTTTATTCTATTACTTTAATAGTATATATAGGCTTATTTTCTCGTAATGACTGGACAGAGAATTATATTGAACCATTTGCAGCAATTGCAAGGGTAAGATCCTATCAACAATGTCTATCTTTATATCTAACAGACATTATGTAGGGAATTGCACCAACACTCCTTATAGGACGCGTTGCAGCAGGCCATGCTCACTCAGATGATTCCTGGAAAGGAAGCACAGCAACAGGCTCCATCCACTTTGCCACTAATTCTGTGGATCAGGACTCCCAGCTCAGTTCCATGATAAGCAATGACCGGGAAGCACAAGCTGGAATATTAAAGGGAGATGATGAATATAGACATCAAACTAGGGCATACTCTGAGGAGAATACTGGCTTTCAGAGTACAGAACATGGGATTGACATTGAAGCACAGCTGGGAATGCCAGAAGATGGTCATGCTTACAATACTCATGATCTCAATGCACATTTTATGCTGCAGAATGATGATCTTCATGAAATACTTGTTGTGCCCAGAGATTAACATCATTGTACTTACATTTTCACCAACCACAGAATTTTTGCTGTTTACTTCTTCACTCTCACTTAAATTACCTATCTTTCTGTTATTTAATTGCTCTAGATACTTTAGAATTATTAGAAGAACTGGTTTTCCTAGTTTTTATTTACTTTTTAGGCACATTTTTAAGAGGGAATAAGATTAACTTATGTAGAACCTGGTTACTTCAGTGAGTTCAATTCACAATTTCCATTAGCATACTCAAGGTATGCTCTGTCAGGATGCACTCAATATCATCAATAGGACATAAACACATCCTACCTAGTCCTCAAACTTATGCAAAACTTATGTCAAATGAGTGAACTTCAACACCTTTGACAGTCTCAACCTGAGTCTGCAACAGACTGAAGGTAATACTGGTGTCAAAGTTGTAGGACTTGACAGCCCTAATGTCAAACTCCTCAGACTGCAAGAAAGAGTCATGTCACTACTGAGAATCTCAACAGGGAGATGAGATATCTTGATGGAATTTAGTCAAAAGTTGAGGACAAACCAACTACAAGGTCATCATTAATCTCATCTTCACCTTTTTTCTAGAACAGGTGCATGCATTCAGTTTCACAATCTTTGAATAATACATTACCATATCTAAATATTTAACAATGTAGACTGAAGGTGGACCCAGCTGTTGGGGATGCCAATGTATATATTCCTTCAGGATGATTGTATGTAGTAATCTCAAAATCCAGCCCCTGCTGATATATATATGCAACAGAAACCATAGTAGTGCTATTGGCATATTACTTACTTTAATTTATATTAACTATGGACATGACAAATTTAGATATATAGAGACCTTTCTTAACAAAAATCTTAAGCTTTGTATATGCAGGCATCATAAGAAATATTTTTGATGCAAACTCCACAGCAGTTGAGGATAGCAACAAATATGTTTTGGAGAGCAAGACTGAAATGAAGGTAACAATAGCCCCAAAGACAATACACCCATATCTCTATTGTATATCAGCTGTGCACTGTCTGATGTCATTCTTCTTCCTAGCAGATGTGGGTTTCCTCTTGTATCTGCCAAAGCTCTTCATCTTTATTCTTCTTCTGAGTTTTTATTTTGCATAATTATTGGCTTTCCTCATCTACCTCCTGTTCTTCATCTTTTACTTGAAGACATTTTGAGAAAGATTAGACAAGGTGAGGCAAGTCTATCTCAAAAAGGCCAAGGCCTGTTGTAAACATGAGTGAGTAGGTAATCACTGTACATCAGCACCATGAAAATACTGACATTGCTCTTCTCTGGTACAAGTTGCCTTGATTCATGTATAGCACTAGTTGCTTTTCACCTATGGAAGAGGTAGAGATAATGTCCAAATTTCTTCTCCTATCATGGATTCTTACTTTCAGCCTGCCTTACCATTTGTCAATATTGATATATGAACTTTGAAATAAGAGCCTACCTTTTATACTGATGTCCCTGCAGGTATATACATATACTTCACCTTTTTCACAATTATCTTTCTGTGAGAGGCTCTTGACTATGCCTTGACAAACTCTAGATTTGTGCAACAGCTATCATGTCATGTACTCACTTGTACCACAGCCCAACTCCTCTGGTCTGACACTAGTACTGGGATGGACCCACATACAAATACCAGTGTTTTAGGTTCATTGACAACATGGGTTCACAAGTGACCAGGATTTTATGATATCATGGGAAAACTTCCAAAATATGCACATCCCCAGGATATGTCACCAGTAGCTGGAATAACAACACAAGATCAGCCATATTATTATGTGGTCCATTGTGTTGAATGCTAACAGTGCTGCTGGTTCCATTTAGAAGAGGGGAACTGGTATAAAGGGGAAGGTTTATCATATCATGTGTTCTAGGTATTTGTTTTCCATACAGAACATCAAACCCAACTAAACTAAGGATGGAGGTACATCTGGATGAGTACTTCAAGATTGATTTTAAGGAGAGCATCACTTGGACTTGGACTTTTGAGTGCAGTACTAGATTTGAGGTGATGGTGGTAATAGGGACTTATCAGGCATGTTTAAAACTCCATCTGCTGATATGTCTAGAAATTGTTACCTAATGAAAATTGATCTTAGAAATACATTTTGTAACAGTAGGATAGCTAATCCTGTTATAATTTTTTACCCCTTTTCTGACCCTAACCCCAGATATTCCCTCACTATCATTGAATCAGTGCCTAACTCCACCCACTCGCTTTGCTTATCTTGCTATTGTCACCCAGTTGGGACTTCTCCTTGTACTTACCACTTACTGTCATCCACATGCACTATCTGTTCCCACTGGTCACTTCTCTCTGGACAAATACCATCGCCATACACTGTACAACAGTAGCATATGGACCATGTATTTAAGTAGCACACTCTCACTGGTATGAATCAGCTTTGAGCTAAGTTATAATATACTAACTTATGCTTGACACTCACTTCTCTTATTGCTAAGGACTAAGGACTTAGCCTACTCTTCACACTAGTTGACAACTCACCAGGAATACTCAAACGTGAAGTAACTGGTTGTTTGTTGTTGTTAGAGTCATGTGGAGTCTGGGTCTAACAATTAGCTTGAAGCTTCCCTACCCTCTTTTCTTTACATGCTTGCCATGAAAGAAAAGACTGTATGTCCTCAGAAAACACAAGCCTTGCCCTCTTAACCATCCCTGCTGTTATTGGGCTTTTAGCTCTAGCAGCCATCTGCTGGTACTACTACCAAGTTATCGTCAGCTGTATCCTCCCCTTTGCACATCTTTTTAACTGTTTCTATGTCGTATTCCCATGCCAAGCAGGGCTTGGCCCTGACGTCCAAGGAGCAGGACTGAACCTCCCTCCAGACCCAGAAGTCAAACAAGACCTGGAAGGAGTGACTCAATCCAGCTCACCTCCTCCCCAGGCATCAACACCCTATCCTGCCTGCCCCCGAACCAACTCCTGAACCAGCCACACCTACCCCCCACCTGGCCCACCTCTGAATGTACCTCTCCCAGATCCTCCCATTGATACCACTAGCAGAGATTCTTGAAGCAACACCATTGCATGAGCCAATGCCTTCCATGCCGAGCTTGCCTGATCTGCCCTTTGGACCCACAGAAGGAGGTACTGATGCACAGCGCTATGCACAAGAGGTGAGAGCAAGTGACCCGAGCAGCCCATGGCAGGACCCTTGGGGGTATGATGCTCCACTGACACCATCCATCCCCCCAATTACTCTGACATATCAACCATACCTGCCTCGATGACTGTCCCAAGTGAGCAGATTGTCTTCAGGAACATATGCATCAGTGAGCCCAGGGGCAGACACTGCTGGCCAGCTGAGAACATGGACAGTAGCAGCTCAATTGAGCTCACCTTCACCACCCCTGCAGGAACTCCCCACCCCTTGTGGCTACCAACCCAGACCCCTTCGAACCCAGTGACCTCCCTCTCCTTTCCAATCATACCACTGCCTATGACGATGATAGAGCAAGTATATGCTCCATCATTGACATACCACAAGCCTCAACCAGCACTGCTGTACCAGCCCAGTCCCCAGCCAATAGCCCAACCAAGTCCAGCTCCAGCAATGACCTGGACCCTGTCATACCTCCTCACGAGGATGACTCTGATGGAGGAATCAGCTCCAACACCAGCAGGGCTGGAGTATACCCATGAGCAACCCAACATGCCCTGGCCTATGGGTTCCCCTTATCCAGGGTCAACTTTGATGACATCGAGGCACAGGCTGGCAACCCCAGTGATGCCTGAATGGGACAATATCGAGATATACATACACAAAACACAGCTGGATAGGAAGAAGGAATACCTGGTCCCCATGACTGCAGAAGAGATGTGGGGGTAGTATCTTGATTTAGCAGTAAACAAATACCACTATTTACAACAGTATGTGACCATGATGCTGATCAGAGAATGATCTGCCATCAGAGACCAAACACTAACCATGCAAGGCCTGCTCAATCAGGCCAAGGAATGAGCCGCTGATGAGCCTCAGGGCTCTGTACGCTCCAATTTCGCAGATTTATCCCTTTAGTGGACTTTCAGCAAACCAATGATTCCACACAAGCCCATATATACTTTATAGGGCTTTTCCGACGCTTTCCCAATGCCAATACCTCAGCAATACTCTGAAAACTCCAT
>JANDKJ010000152.1:0-20109 GCA_028551335.1 Armillaria sp. CMW 4456
ATGAGGTGCCCTGCTGCTGGGATAGCACGGCGCCAATTGTGCCTTCGCTGGAGTCCGCCTCTACCCGAAACTTTCCCTCGTCTGTCGGGATTGCCAGTACCACGTCTTCTCCTAGCTTCCTTTTCAACTCCTCGAATGCTTGCTGCTGTGCAGCTCCCCATACCCAGGGCGTCTTGCCAGTGAGTTGGGTCATGGATCGTACAATTTTGCTGTAGTCCTTGACAAACTGCCGGTAGAAGTTGGTGAATCCCAGGAATGATTGGAGTTCCTTCTTCTTCGTCGGTGTCGGCCATTCCGTCACTCCCTTGGTTTTTATGGCATCCATTCGTATCGATCCTTCGCTGATGATGATGCCCAGATACTCTGTTTCTAGCGTTTCAAACTTGCACTTCTCTGCCTTGAGGTATAGCTTGTGTCGGCGGAGGGTGGCGAGCACCTGTCGGACTAGTTGGCGGTGTTCGTCATGGGTTCGGGACATGATAAGGATGTTGTCGAGATAAATGGTCACCTTGCCAGTGGCAATGAGGTCCTTGAAGATGTCGTTCATCATCCATTGGAAGGTGGTGGGTGAGTTGGTTAGCCGAAGAACATTACGGTGGGTTCGAAGAGCCCTTGGTTGGTGCGGAATGCTGCCTTCCACTCGTCATCCTCCTTGATGCGTACATTGTTATAGCCCCATCGCATGTCCAGCTTGGTGAAGTATTTCGACCCCTTGAGCTTGTCCATGAGTTCGGAGATGAGCGGGAGTGGGTAGCGGTTCTTGATGGTCATCTCGTTCAGTTTTCGATAGTCCTGGACTGGGCGGAGCTTCCCATCCTTCTTCTTGACGAAGAAGAATGGGGAGGCCATCGGGGATTTGCTGGGTCTGATATGGCCGGAGGCGAGGTTTTCGTCGAGGAACTTGTCTAGTTCCTCCTGCTCGCGGGGGTTAAGGGGGTAGATCTTGCAGTCAAGGGTTGATTTGGCATTGGGGATAAGTTCGATAGCATGGTCCCATGGCTTTCGGGGTGGGAGTTGTCGAAGTTTTCTTTGGCAAACAGGTCGTGGAAGTCCCGGCACCAGTCGGGTACCATTTCTTCGAAGGTCCGTTCTGGCTTTCCTTCGCTGGCTGCGGCGGCCAGGTCATTGGCGACGTGGGTGCGTACATCGAATTTCCTCGGTCATGTCGATGGCTAGAATGGTCTCTCCTTCTTCCAGCTCTTCATCCCATCTGTCGTCCAGGTCTGCGTCGGGGAGGTGAAATTGATTTGGTTGGCAGTGGCAGCGCGCGAAGGTGAGCTGGCCGGTCTTCCAGTTGATCAAGGGGTTGTGGCGTCGCATAGCCAGTCATGCCCGAGGAAGATGTCCTTGGTGCCTAGGTCTGTGACTGCCAGGTCGATTCGTTCGCTGTGCTCTCCGACCTTCAGTCGGAGTTCGACGTATTCGGTGATTTCCCCTGCACGGTTCTGCGTGCCGTCGGCATTGAACACTGGGATTGGGTGGGCGGTGGGTCTGGTCTTGAGTTGGTGCTTGTCGACGAAGGTTTTGTTAATGGAGCTCCCAGTGCAGCCGCTGTCGATCAAGGGCGGAGGCTGAGAGGGTCTGTGGTTTTCCAGGGTTTCGAGTTGTACTTCGGTGAGGAGGTCCTTGCCCGCGGGAGTGGGTCAGCGTGGATGTATTGTCGGGGCTGCTTTAATTCTTCCAGCCATTCGAGGGCGGAGGAGCGGTTTGCGGCCCGGATGCGCTGAATGAGGTCATCGGTCACCTCTCGCTGTCGGGTCTTGTGTACCCAGCAAAGCAGGGTGCCCTGTCGCGGATGGTAGCGCAGCGTAGAGGGCTCTCCAGGTCCATTCGGCGCTCCAGGGTTTGAGCCACTCATTGGGGTTGTGGGGGTACTGGGGAGATGGGGATGGTTCGGGCGGTTGGTCGTTGGTCGTGAGTCGAATATTTCGTCCCCATGGCTTCATGGTCCAGTTCCCCTTGCCGTCATGGTCGTAGGGGAAGTGGGGGGTGGGGATGGGTACGTAGTTGGTGCATCGGGGGGAGGGCGTCCTATGGGGCGTGCAGGCCCCTGTTCGGTCCCCTTCGCTAGTCGAGGTAGCGGTCTTCTTCTTGCTCGCTGGGACGTTTGCGACCGGAGGGGAGGGCTCCCATGCTAACTCTTCTGATGAAGTTGGGATCACCTCATCCGTGCCCTCATCAGAAGTGAGCCGTGGCACTTCGTGTGGGGACTTCTGATCGGTCACAAGGACGGATGCGGGTTGGCCCGTCATTTGTGCTGGCTTCTTCTTCTGCAATTCTTCTGAGTTTGTAATGGACGTTGGTATTTTTACTCGTACAGGTACTACAGGCATGGCATAAGTACTATTACATTTCAATGACGATGTACTAGAACTAATTTCATCCATGGCCGACTGAGCGGAATCGCTCGCTCGTTGGCCTAATCTTTTACCTCCTCAATGCCGCTTGTTGACATCGTTTCATTGGCAGCGCTATACTTGTTTTCGAGTCGTGGCGATGATCTTGCAGATCTGTTCGTGAGATCATGGGGGTCTGGGCTTCTTTGGCTTCGGGCATTCTCTGACCATGTGTCCTTTCTCATCGCAATTATAGCATCGACCCTCGTTCTTCTGTCTGACGCGGTCTACGTCCATGGGTCGTCCTTGGCTGCCATAGGTTGTGCTGGTTCCGGTTCGTCGGTCAGCAGAGGGGAGGGGTGCTGGTGGTGTGGCTCGGGGTGTGGCTATGGGGGCATAGCTGTGTATGGGTGGTTTGATGGTAGATTGGCCTGGGTGGAGCATGCTGTTTACGACTTTGTTGCGTTGTCGGTGTTCGTCGTTGCTCTGGATTTGTTCCTTCCATTCGTAGTAGCCATTGGGGACGAGGATGCTGATGTCGGAGATTCGATTCAGCATCCCTTCAGGGATTCCTCCTTTGAGGGCCATCGTCATCTGTCCTCGTTCGTTGGTCTGGTCTCGTAATCCGGCTTTGATGGCGAGGTCTTCGAGCTTCTGGAAGTACTCGGTGGCTGTTTCGTGGCCGACCTGCCATTTAAGGTCTAGCATTGCCTGGTGATGCTTTTCCTTGACGGCGGGGTCCTCGAAGTGCTTGGTGAGGGCATGCTGGAAGTCATACCAGGAGGGGAATCGGTGATGTCCCCGGCTGCGGGATATGAGGTCTCTTTGGAGGGTGACGAACCATCGCTTGGCTCGGTCTGCCATGTGGGAGACGGCGAATACGACACGGTTGGCATCAGAGAAGAATCCTTGGAAGGTCTGGAAGTATAGTTCGCAGTCGAGGATGAATCGCTGGATGTCGTCAGATTCTCCTTTGAAGGGTGCGGGGGGGTTGACGAGGATGGGTTTGACATTTAGTCGGAAGTCGCCGACGTCCATGAGTGGGGTGGGATTGTTCAGGGGCCAGTCAGGTGGCTGGTTGCTGGGATATCCTGGGAGTGATGCGAGATTGGGATCTCGTGATGGATGGGGGGAGCTGGTGAATGGTCCTTCGGTTGGGACCCATCTGGGGTGTGGTTTGGTGTTGGCTAGTCGGCTCTTGCTTCGGCTCAACTCCTTCTCGATTCATGCTACGTCTTCTCGTGCCTTCTTGGCTTCGTTGAGCGGTGGGATGATCCTGGGAGAAGGGCTTTGATGGCCTGGGTTTCGTTCGACCCTGCCGTGTCAGGGGTGCCTTGCGCCTGGGAGGGTCCAAGCTCTTCTGGGCCTGCTCCGGCAAACAGTGTGATTCGGAAGTGCATTTCTCGGTTGTTTATGTAATCGGCGGCCCAGGTTTTGGCCTCGTTAATCATGGCTCTGGTGGCGATTCGGTGTCCTGGGCTACTGGCTCATTCGGCCGATTGGTTTTAGGTTGTCGAAGCTCTGTAAAAAGTGGTATTGGCTGGTGGCTAGATTTAAATACTGTTCCCATGTTTCTCCTTCCGTTCCTGGGGTTCCTTCCAATTGGTCCAGCCGGGGGAATACTGTTTGTATGTACACTTCTACTTCATCTGCTGCTACGGCCCTACTCGTCATCGGTGAGGTCGATCCAGACGTTCGAGTATCCAGATCCCAGGAAGGATCTTGTGGCTCGGGGAAGAGCCCCAGCACCGCTGGTGTCGGAGTTGATTCCTCCGTCGGTGTCATAGTCACCCTGGGGATCTGGTAGGGATGACAGGGTCGCTATGACCGGAGTCGCTGGTAGCTGGGGCTGGGGAGCCGACATGGTTGAATATGGTTGGAGGGGGGCGATTGGGGGGGCGGTTGGGAATGGGATATGGAGCTGGTAGCCACAAGGGGCTGGGCAGACTCATCGGCGGAGAGGAAGGGGGAGGAGCTGTCGGAGTCGTCTGGGGGGAACTGGCCAACTGGTGGGCCACGTGTGCTTCTGTGGATGACCGGCTCGTCGGTGAGGGTCGTCGATAAGGGATGGGGATATATCGATGCGGTCGGATGGTTGCGGGGGTGGATGGTGTCATCTGATCTGTCATGGGCCTGAGGGTCCGGGGGTGGGTGCTCAGTGGTGGTATTCTACTGATTACCTGCTCGGCACTGGTCCCTGATGGCTTGGCCCGGTCGAGGAAGTCAAGAAGGTTAAGCTGGGCATTGACTCGTCTGATGGAGGGGGTGGGGGTGCTGCTAGGATCTCATCTATGGTATCAGGGGGAGGACGTGGTGGTGGGTAGGTGGGGGCTGGGTTGGTCGGTGCGGGGTAGGCTTCTTGGGGTCGGCCGGGATTGGGCTGGGGGGTCGGCGGCCGAGGAACTTGTCCTTCCAGGTCTTGTCGACCTCTGGGTCTGGAGGGAGCGCTGGTCCTGGTCCCTGGGTGGGTGGTTGCCCTGCCCTCCTTGGGAAGACGACATAGAATTGGTTGAAGAAACGGACGAGGGGGAGGAAGCAGCTGATGATAACCCGGTAGAAGTACCAGATTATTGCGAGCAGGGCGACGATGCCAATGGCGGCGGGGATGGTGAGGAGTGCTAGGTCGGTGTTAGATGGCATGCGGTCTTTTCCTTCATGATGAACGTGTAAGGAAAAGAGGGTGAGGAAGCTTTGAGCTAATTGTTAGACCCAACCTTCACGTGACACTAACAATGACAAACAACCGGTTACTTCGCGTTCGAGTATTCCCGGTGAAGTCACTTGATTAGCAGTGAAGACAAGGCTAAGTCCTTCGCTCTTGGCGTGAGAAGGAGTGAGCTTGTTCAGCGTAAGTTGGTATGAATTTAACTTAGCTCAAAGCTGGGTTAAACCAGCAAGAGCTGAGCTACTTAAATACATGTTTCGTATACGACTGTTGTTAACTATTTAGCCGCCGGTGTTTACTGAGGCAGAAGCATCCGAAGGTAAGTATCATGGGTAAATAGTTCGACTGAGAAAGGAGAGTGAAGGGGAGTGCTAAGTCGAGATGGGAGTGGGGGGGTTAAGGATAGAGTGAAGCGTCAACTGAGTGGAGTTAAACGCTGGTTGGTCGATAACGGTGGTCGACGGGTGGTTAGGGTTGGGATAGGGGCGAAGGCCGATGAAAAGGGGTAAAAATCGTAACACCGGTGATCATGTCGACAGAAATGTGTGTCCATGGTTCGGTTGGTATCGCATTTGGGTGTAATGGCACGTTCTTGGCCTGCGTCTTTGTCTTTGTCTGCTGACACGCTTCACATCCTTTGACATAGGACCTCGACATCCTTTCGCAGTTTTGGCCACCAGTAGTTCCTCTGTACCAATTCCCTCGTCTTCTCGATCCCCGGGTGTCCTGCCGTTATGTGGTCATGCTGAGGATGTAGTTGAAATGATTTCTATCCTCATAGGTGTAGTGTCCTGGGGGACATAGGTCCTTCTGTTGTACCAGAGCAGTTCTTTCTGTCTTTGGTGATTCCTCGTCTCAATGCCTGAGTGAAGTATGCGATTCCTTTATCCCATCGTCTCAAGCATCCTTCCGTTGCTTTCCTGATTCTTTCCTCAACTTCTTCCTCTGTCAGCAGTATTGTGGCTCGTATGTTGAGCGAGGCAAAGTAGGTGTCGGGGAGTACCATCGTTTCCCGGTTGTCGTTTGCGCCTTGGTCGTGATCGGCGTGTCGACTAAGGAGGTCAGCCTTTCGATTGGCAGTGCCGGGTTTGTGGTAGAGGGTGAAGTGATATTCAGCAAGTTCAGTCACCCATCGGGCTTGGCAGCGATTCAGCTTCTGGGGTTGTCGGAAGTATTGAAGGTTCTGGTGGTCCGACCAGATCTCGAACGTCTGGCCAGCGCCCATGAGATAGTGTCTCCATTCGGTGAGGGCATGCATGATGGCAAGCAGCTCCTTGTCGTATATCTCGTAGTTTCGTTTGGTGACAGTTAGTGCCTTTGAGAGGAATGTGACTGGTCACCAGGTCATGCCCTGTTGCTGAGATAGTATGGCACTGATCGCTCCTTCACTGGAATCTGCCTCTACCTTGAACTTCCCTTCGTCTGTTGGAATTGCCAAGTACAACGTCCCTCCCCAGCCTCTCCTTCAGCTCCTCAAACGCCTGTTGCTGTGCAGCTCCCCATATCCAGGGCGTCTTTCCTGGTGAGTTGGGTCATGGGTCATATGATTTTGCTGTAGTCCTTGACGAACCGTTGGTAGAAATTTGTGAAGCCCAGGAATGATTGGAGCTCCTTCTTCTTGGTCGGCGTTGGCCACTCAGTTACTCCCTTTGTCTTTACTGCATCCATACGTATCGACCCTTCACTGATGATGATGCCCAGGTATTCTGTCTCTAACGTCTCGAACTCGCACTTTTCTGCCTTGAGGTATAGCTTGTGCCGGCACAGGGTGGCGAGTACCTGCGTACTAGTCGGCGATGTTCGTCGCGGTTCTTGGACATGATGAGGATGTCATCGAGGTAGATGGTCACCTTGCCGGTGGTGATGAGATCCTTGAAGATGTCATTCATCATCCACTGGAAGGTGGCGGGGGAGTTGGTTAGGCCGAAGAACATTACGGTGGGTTCGAAGAGTCCTCGGTTGGTACGGAATGCTGCCTTCCACTCGTCATCTTCCTTGATGCATACATTGTTATAGCCCCATCGTACGTCCAGCTTGGTGAAGTATTTCAAACCCTTGAGCTTGTCCATGAGTTCTGAGATGAGCAGGAGTGGGTATCGGTTTTTGATGGTCATTTCGTTTAGCTTCCAATAATCCTGTACTGGGTGGAGCTTCCCATCCTTCTTCTTGATGAAGAAGAATGGGGAGGCCATCGGGGACTTGCTGGGTCTGATGCGGCTGGAGGCAAGGTTTTCGTCGAGGAACTTGTCCAGTTCCTCCTGTTTGTGGGGGTTGAGAGGGTAGATTTTGCAGTCAAGGGTCGACTTTGCATTGGGGATCAACTCGATCGCATGGTCCCACGGCTTTCGAGGTGGGAGTTCGTCAAAGTTTTCCTTGGCGAAGAGGTCATGGAAGTCCCGACACCAGTCGGGCACCATTTCCTCAAATGTCTGCTCTGGCTTTCCCTCACTTGCTGCTGCAGCCAGGTCATTGGTGACATGTGCCTGCAACTGGATTTCCTTGGTCATGTCTACTGTGAGGATCATCTCTCCCTCCTCTAACTCTTCATCCCACCAGTTGTCCAGATCTGCGTCAGGAAGATGGAATTGATTCTGTTGGCAATGGCAACACACAAAGGTAAATTGGCCAGTCTTCCAGTTGATCAGGGGATTGTGGCGATGCAGCCAGTCATGGCCAAGGAAGACTTCCTTGGTTCCTAGGTCTGTGACCACCAGATCAATCCGTTCACTGTGCTCCCTGATCTTCATTTGTAGTTCAATGTACTCAGTGATTTCCCCTGCATGGTTTTGCATACCATTAGTGTTAAAGACTGGAATTGGGTGGGCTGTGGGTTGGGTCTTGAGTCGATGTTTGTCGACAAAGGCTCTGTTAATTGAACTCCCGGTACAACCACTGTCGATCAGGGCAGAAGCTGAGAGGGTTTGTCGGTTCTCCAAGGTTTCAAGTTGTACACTGGTGAGGAGGTCGCATCCCTGGGAACAGGTTGCATGGATGTATTGCCATGGTTGTTTCAGTTCTTCAAGCCATTCCAGGGCAGATGAATGAGTCACAACCCAGATGTGCCGAATGAGGTCATCAGTCACCTCTTGCTGACAGGTCTTGTGTACCCAGCACAGCAGGGTGCCCATCGCTGATGGAAGCTTGGCATAGAGGGCTCTCTAGACCCACTCGGTTTTTTTTTTTTTTTTTCGATCCAGTTGGTGTTGTAATTTACACTCTATCCTACACGTGTATGTATGGTCAGATATTGCTACTGATAATAAACTATTATGCAAGATATCTACGCTGGGTGTGTCACAACTAGCGGTCTCTATATTGACCCTGGCGAAGATTGACTTCGCGTCCGTCCCATGCATGCCTATTTGCATCGCGTTTGGGGACTGGATGATCTTCCATGTTCATCGTCTGCTCACCATTCGTCTCATGCCTTCTCTTTGTGTCCACTGCTCTGCTTCGTCTTCCTCCAGTTCTACATCTGGGAACTTTCCGAATGTCACGCTGAACCTTTGGGTGTCATTCAGATATTGTATTAGGTGCGGGATGTGTTTGTGGCTGTTCAGGATGTTCTTGACTGTCATTCTAGTACCACTTGCACCCATGCTGCGTCGTAGTCTGTTGCGTGCGTTCTGATGTGCTGGGCATCTGATGAGATAGTGATGAACTGATTCGTTCGGGTGCTGGCACTCCATGCATGCAGGGGATTCGATTCAGCGGATATTGTAGAGGTGTCGGTTCAGCCCGATGTGTCCGGTACGAAGCTGCACTAGGATGCTAGTGACTTTGCGCGGTAAGGAAGTGGCCAGTTTCCTGTACCGGCATGCAGCTTTTTGAGCATGTGCTGAGTCGATGGTGCGGAACTTGGAGAAGCGGGGCGAACTTCTCCAAGCCCTGTCAGCTGTCTTTTTCTGCTCGTCATAGAATTCCCGGAGTATCGACATCTTGTTTTGTGGTACGTGCTTTCGCAGCAGTGCTGGGAGATCTTTCAGCTCACTCACGTCGCCATGGGCTGCTGCCTTCGCCTCTATATCTGCCGCTTCGTTCCCTGCAATTCCTTTGTGACCAGGCACCCATCGAATCTTGAGTTGTAGTCCCAGATGTCGTCGTAGGATCATTTCTGCACGTTTGTGGAAGGTGTCAAAGATATGGTGGGATGGTGCTGGGCATAGTAGTTTTGTCGCTTGTATCGCTGCAGTGTTATCAATGTTGATGGTTGCCGTTTTGATGTTGGACATTGTGCGCATGGGTTCCAAACAAAGGGACAGTGCCAGCCCTTCTCCGTCATAGACTTCATGTTCTCTCGCATCTCCTACCTGCATCCTCAGAGTCTTTACCTTTCTTCGTCCCTTGTACACCACTGCTGCTGCACCAATCCCGCCATCAATGCCAGATCCATCTCCATACATCGTCACCTCACTTCTGTCCCATCGAACCATTTCAATTGCCTCTTGTTCTGACTCTGCCACTTCGATTTCCACCTTCGACTGCCAGTCTGGTGGGTACCATACCGTTTTGATGGTTTCCAGATGGTCCGGGTTTATCGTGTAGTCTCTTGCCAGCTCGTGGATTGGGGCTCGATGTTGTTTAGCACCACGTTTCACCGCTCTCCGTACTACCTTGTACAATGGGTGCTCCTTTGGTAGACACGCCATGTGTGCAAGAGCTCGTTGGTGGTAGACTTCAACCTGCCTCTGCATTGGGAGCAGGTTTGCATGGATGTCAAGTATATCTGCTGCTGTCGTACGCATGGCTCCTGTTATTAGTATTGCCGCCTTCTGTTGTACTGCTGCTAGACAGTTTACGGTGCGTACACTGCTCTTTCCGTCCTTTCGTTTCCTTCTCATTCGTTTCTGGGGGTTCAAAAAGACGTCAGCAGCATATAATATCCATGGGATTGCAATAGAAATGTATGCTAGCCTCATGCAGGCTCGAGACATGCCAGAACTCATGCGTGCAATGCGTCTGAATTGTATCAGCCAATCGTCACCCTTTTTCAGCGCTGCTGCTCCTTGCTCCCTCCATCGAAGTCCTGCGTCTATGTGTACACTGAGGAATTTGGCCACTGGCTTGGGGTGGACGATATGCTCTCCAATGCAGATAGGGTCTCTCATGGCAGGTTCTCGCTGATGGCATGGCCTTGTCTCATTGGTCTACATTTGTATTGTCCTTGTCTTTGCTGTAAAGTCAACCAGCTGGAATTTGGCTATGCCATATTCACAGTTGTGGTCCCATGCCCATTCAAGGATCCCATTGTCACGTTTCATGATGTCTTTTATGTGGTCATGAGTTTCATCGAAGGTCTTGCCATGAACCAGTATAGCCTTGTCATCGATAAACAGGTACCCTGACTCTCTTTTCCACAGTCTCTGTACCACGCTGGAGTTGTATATAATATACAGCATTTGGGAGAGCGGATCACCCTGATCCAGTCCATTGGTCACTTCGAATTCACTTGATCTAAAGTCATCAAAGGTTAGTGTTGTTCGTCTACCATTTAGCCTTCGCTTAAGCCATTCAGTGTATTGGTGTGGAATACCCATTGATAGCATTTCATGAATGAGCATGTCAATATCGACACTTGGGAATGCCCCTTTGACATCCAGGAATAGTGCTGTGGCTACATCGCCCCTGCACCAAGCATCTCGGATGGTTGACACCAACATGTGTATGGACTCAGTCGTGCATTGTCCTGGCCTGCTGCCGAAGTGGCATGCAGGTAGCAGGTTTTTGTATTTGCACCATGTGACTAGGTCTTGGTTCACTGTCGCATGTAGGCCTCTGCCCCATCCATCCGATAGGATAATCAGTCGGTACGCATTGGGGTCGCTATAGTCAGGTTTCCCTGGTTTTCGCAGGACAATGGTATCTGTTGCGCTAAACATGTCTGGGTATTCGTTCAGCATGAACGTTGCCCGATATACTGGCCCTATATGTGGAGTTAGCATGTCAGCACACCAGGCCAGCACGCAATTGGGTATTGTGCCCGGTTTGGTGGCCTTAAGTGGCTTCATCCTCATGAATGCCCGCTGGATCTGTTCATTGGTGATTAGTCGAAAGTCCCATGCTGGTGCCAGATATTGCGGTGTCTGTGGTACTGCTGATGTCTCTGGTTTGGGGGGGAAGAATGTGGTTTGAAATACTTTGCTCTTCTCTGCATTGTCGCGAACTTTGTGCACTGGCTGATCTGATGGCTTTACTATTAGTTCAGGTATTCTGGCTCTGCCTCCGTCTGCGGGGGGCTGTGAGATGAAACTGCATATGTCCCATATGTTGTTGCATCTCACGCTTTCTAGCCATTCAAGCCAGCATTGCGCCTTAGCTGTCTCGATTGCCTCAGCATATCTCTTGCGTATCTCCCACTTTTCGCAGTGTATAGGATGGTCAGTAATGGAGCGAAACCTGTAAGCTTTCTTTTGAACCCTCCACACTGTCTTCCATAGTTCTGACAGCTCTCCGTTCCACCAGCATTTGACGTATGGACTCAGCTTCATCCATGGGACATGGATGTCAATGACATCCTGCACTGTTGCATCCAGTGAGTCAAGGGTTTCATATAGCTCTTGCCTGGTTGTGATTTCCTGTGGTTGTGGGAGCTCTTTGAGCATCTCTCCGAGTGTCTCTCGAAATTTGGGCCACTCGACTTTGCGGTAGTTGCGTCTTGGTTCAAAGGTGTTTCATGTAGGGGTCACGTCTAGGGTGGATATGATAGGGAAGTGGTCGGTGCGTGGTGGTTGTGCTGCATGGTCGACGGTGCATCGGATGAATGTGGTGAGGAGCTCATCAGAGCAGAAGATATTATCAGTGCATGTGTAGTTGCCTGTAGAGAATGATCGTAGTGTTGGTACATATGCTGGGAGCAGCATTTTGAGTCTGTGTTGACCTAGTAGATTGAGCAGTACGTCTGCATGGCATAGCGCTTGGTCTGTGAAGAGGTGTGAGTTGCATGGCTCATCCCAGAGTGGATGGTGCGTGTTCCAGTCCCCAGCCCATATTGCATGGTATGGCATTCCTCGTTCATCTTGTCTTCGTTGGGGGTACTGATGCATCAAGCCATCAATGGCTTTCCATGTCTCTATTGATTTACCATCGCTGTAAACGTTGACGATGATGATCGTCTCCCCTGGAGTCTGGATGCTGATGGCTACGGCATCAGGTGTGTCCAGTGGTATTGTGTTCCATGTGCTGGTTGATAGGGCCCTGTTCACTAGGATCACTGCTCGTGTTGCCTGTGGGTCAGCATCATGGTGTGTGGGGTATACCACTATCCACCCTTGGGTCGCCCTCGTCTTTCCTTGTTTGCTGAGGTATGGTTCCTGTATTAAGATTAAGTCATTGTTTTTTGTTACCTGATTAATGAGGCATGAGTGCGCCGTCAGTGATTTATTGACATTAAGTTGGATTATTGTGAGTGTGTTTGTGGTGTCATCAGATTCAGTGTTGGTCGTGTTGTTCATAAGTCTACATTCGGATTGCTTGGTGGTTGTTCGACTCTTGTTCCAACGGTGTTGGTAGCTCTGGCTATCTCCCCATCTTCAGTGTCATCCTCCCTATATTGAGACATTGCGCTCATCGAGCGTTGGCTGGAGGCAATAAACTCCTGGATTGATGGCTGATGGTATTTGCCGGTGCCTAGTGGGGTGTAGTTGGCATTTGCGTGCTTCCTTTTGATCTGCCTTGTGCTGCCACCATTTGTTCGATCTCGGGTGGGGTGCTGCGATATTGCTATACTCCCTAGGGATGTTGTCAGAGCTCCATACAGGTTAGTGCTCCTGCCTCCACTTTTGTTCACCATTTTCTGGGGGCGTTCTGCCTCACCCCGTGCCATTGTGTCATTGCTGATCCATGTCGCAGGGTCTGCAGTCACAAAATATTTATATTTTGCTTCTGGGTGTCTGCTGCGTATAACGTCAGTTGCCCTGATGAATGCAGGGCAGTTGGCTCTGTCAACGGCACCATGTCCACTGATTTTGCAGTTGATGCAATGGAATTTCTTGCGGTCAGTAACTGTACAGTCCCAAGTCGCATGCCCACCAGCACATCGCCCACATTTTGTGGCGTTTGGGCAGTTTTTCGCATCGTGATTGCGGGGCAGCATTGAGCAGTTTACGCACCTTGTAGCATCTGGGAGTTCCTTTCTGGCCTGAAGCTCTTTGCCCTCTATGATGATTCCATCGCGTATAGCTTTGTTTGCTTGTTCTCTGGCATCAAATCCGATGATCAGGTGTGCCTCTCGTTGTCCTTCATGGTGGTGTTCCATTGGTTTTAGGAATCGGACACTGCGTATGGTTCCATGGGCTAGACCACTGCTGTCTTCGATGCCTCGCCAAGTCCCGGTGTCCATGATGTCAATTGTGGTAGGTGCAAATGGGATAATGGTGTTGTTGAGCTGTAGGCTGACTGCTGTGTCACTTCCTGTCGCTCTTTGGATTGTTTCGGTTGATCCTGTATCCCGTAGCCATGCAGCGGCTTTGTCTGAGTCGAATGTATACACCACTCCTCCATTGGCTAGTTTCCGTGCACCTACAGCACAGTGCCGTGCCTTCAGGTCTCTGCTGCCATCATCAGATTCCAGCATGTCTGCTGCCATGTTTTCGTTGAGTCTGCTGAGGAGGTCCTTTTCTGAGAGTGCCGCTATTTCTTTTTGCCTTGCATCTGTCTGGGGTTTTACGATCACTCGTCGGTCTGCAATCTTTGCTTTGGCAATGACATCTGCATGTCGTGGATCTGAGAATGGGCTGGCTCTGCTGACAGCATCAGCGTAGGAGTTTGGTCTCGGGGTAGGTGTGTCAGGTGGGTTGGATGGATGGATTGGGCTGGCATGCATGTTTTCAACGATCGTTTGGAGCTTTTCAACACTCTGGGTGAGCTCTTGGAGCTGTATGCTCGTGGCTGCATTGGTGTCGACATGTGTTTCCGTTACTGTGCTTAGGGTGATGGAGCTCTCCTGCAATCTCCTGAAGTTATCATTCATTAGGTTTGCCACTGCGAGGGCATTCTGGCTGGCTTTGTATTCCTCTAGGTCTAGCCAGGCCTCTAGCATGTCAACAATGTTGCCCATCGTGCGATGTTGTTTCGCAGATATTGGCTTTGTCGGCTGCAGCTCAGTTTTCACCATGTGCCGTAGCACATTCATGACATCGAATATGGCACTTACAGTCGTGCCTTCAACCTCTATTGTTTTCCCATATTCCTTTAGTATCCCTTCAGCCGCTGTATCAAACTTCGTTGTGTGCCTTATCTTCACTTCTGCCGTGCGTGTCTGATCAGTCGCGTCTTTTTGCTTCGTGCCCATGCTCCCCGGTGGGTCCGGAGTTCCTGGCATATTGTTGTTTTATTGCTGTTATGTCCGAGATAATGATAGAAGCAGTATATACGCGTATCTATTCACGATTCGCCCCTTCAGTTCCCTCCGAGCGGTGGTAGTGGACCGTGGGAATTGAGAAGTGGTGGCTGTATCGGATCAAGAAGCGTCCTCAGCTTGTATATTATGTAGTACGAATACAATGTTTTTTATACTCTTCGTAAATATTCTAGTTCGTTCTTCGAGTGTCCTAGACTAACTACAGACTATGCTAGATGTTGTTCGAGCTGCGACGCGACTACAAAGTGTTCATACTACGGATATGATCCGTACTCAAGTTCCGTGCTAAGTCGGCTTGCTCCGCCGACACCTTACACCTTTCCCCCTCAAGTTTAGAGATTGCACTATGGGGTGTGCAGGCCCTTGTTCAGCCCCCTTTGCTAGTTGAGGTAGTGGTCTTCCTTTTGCTTGCTGGGACGTTTGCGACCAGTGGGGAGGGTTCCCATGCTAACTCTTCTGACGAAGTTGGGGTTACTCTGTCCACACCCTCATTTGAAGTGAGTTGTGGCATGTCATATGGGGACTTCTGATCAGTCACAGGGATGGGTGCTGGTCGGCCTGTTGTCTGCACTGACTTATCCTTCTTCTGCAATTCTTCTGGGTTCTTGTTCATGATCAGTATCTTTATTCATACAGGTACTACAGGCATGGCATAAGTACTATTACATTTTGATGACAACGCACTAGAACTAATTTTGTCCATGGCCAACTGGGTGGAATCGCTCGCTCATCGGCCTAATCTTTTACTTCCTCAACACCACTTGTTGATGGCATTTCTTCTTCTGTGGTGGTGTATGTATTTTCAAGTTGTTCGATGGCAGCGTGTATCTGCTGGCAGGTTTGTGGGGGCCAGGGCTTCTTCGGTTTTGGGCATTCCCTGACCATGTTGTCCCTTCTCATGTGACAATAATAGCATTGTCCAACTCAGTTACTTTGCGTTCGTCTATTCCCGGTAGAGCCTTGACCGAGTGAAGATGAGGTTCGTAAGTCCTTAGGTCGCGAGCGGGAGTGAGATGAGACTGGTTATTCGGCAGGGTTGGTATGAATTTAACTTATGCTCAAAGCTGGGTGGTACCAGCGAGAGCTGTCCTACTTAAATACATGTCTGTATACAACTATTGTTGCAATTTTGATGCCAGTGTTTACTACGAGAGAATTCGGTCCTTCGAGTTCATGGGTAGATTACTAGCTACGAAAGGAGAGGTGAAAGGGAGATGCTAGTCCAGGCATAGAAGAGGGGATTCCTCCCTTGAGGGCCATCGTTCATGGGTGGAGTTCGCTGGTTGGTCTGATCTCGACGAGCCCTGGTTAGGATGGCATAGGTCTTCGAGCTTCTGGAAGTAGGGGTATGGCCGTTTATGGCCGACCTGCCATGTAAGGTCCAGCATTGCCTGATTGATGCTTTTCCTTGACGGCAGGGATCTTCATGTTTGGTGAGGGCATGCTGGAAGTCTGTACCATGAGGGGAATTGGTGATGTCCCCGGCTGCTGATATGAGGTCTGTTGCAGGGTGATAGAACCATCGTTTGGCTCGGTGTGCCATGTGGGAGATGGCGAATATGGCAGGTACAGCCGGTCAGAAAGAATGCCCTTGAAAGACTTTGTTTCTCGCGGTGAGGATGAATTGCTGGATGCATTCGAAAGATTAGTCCTTTGAAGAGTGCGGGGGGGATTGAAGAGAATGGGTTTGACAAGCATGGAAGTGGGGATTTCCATTGTGAGGACCAGGGTTGGTCTTTGCGTCATTTGGTGGTTGGTTCTTAGGGTATCCTGGGTAGGAGGTGATCGAGGTCGGGATCAAATTGATGGGTGGGACAAACCCTACCAACTTTAGGTCCTTCATGGTCTGGGAGCTTCCACCAGGGTCTTTGGTGCTTGGTCTTCAGGCTTTTCAGGAGGGGCTTCTCTTTCTCCTTCTGAGATCTTGCTAGGTCTTTCAGGTCTTGATGAACTTTCTTTGGTCTTGTCTTTCTTTATATTCTGATGAACACATTGGAGCATTAAGAATCACTTATTGGCTTCTATGGCCTGGAGCTCATTAGATGTCATGATTCTCCTTGAAGTAGACAGGGTGACAAGACATGAGGATGGACTTGGTCCAGCCAAGACCAAGACATCCCTTACTGGCAAGAAGAAGTGATTCGGCAGAGTTTGGTGACTGCTTTAGGGACCTAGTGATTGGCAGCCTAATTTTGGAAGTTTATCATGGTCCCTCGGTCACAGAAGATTCGGTGTCCAGCCAGCTGCTGGCTTGATTCTTTTAAGACACACGCTTCCTGGCTTTTTATCGCTCTAAAAAAAGACCAGCTGGAAAAAGTTATGGTATTGGCTCGAACACCAGCTAAATTACTGATACTGCTCCCACAATCTGTTTCCTCAAAATTAGCTGATTCCTTCCACTTTGGTGTTGGCATCGGGTGTTTTATTTGTATATTTACTTCTACATGAAGGTCATTACTGGTTCAGTCCCTACTCGTCATCGGTGAGGTCGATCACAGGAGTGATATTGGAAGCTATCCAGATCCCAGCCAAGGATCTGGTGGCTCAAATGAAGGGAAGTGCCCTGGTACAATTCTACTGGTGTCAATCCCTGATTCCTCCATTCGGTGTCATAGTCACCAGGGGATCTGGTAGGGCAATGACCATGGTCGCTATTCCTCCGGTGTCATAGTTGCAGGGGATCAGATGGTATTGCTGGGAATGGTATGGTGTTGCTGGGGCTCCAGCTGGTTGAGAATGCTGGGGGCGGTTGGGAAGGGGATGTTGGAGCTGGTAGCCACAAGGGGCTGGGTAGACTCGCTGGCAGAGAGGAAGGGGGAGGAGTCATCAGAGTCGTCTGGGGGAAACTGGCCAACTGGTGGGCCACACATGCTTCTGCTGATGACCGGCTCGTTTTGAGGGTCGTCGATAGGGAAGGATATATTGATGCAGGAATCCTACAGGCATGGATGGTGGTGTTGAGGTGTCATGTGGAGGGGCCAGGGGTTGGTGCATGGCGTGGTACTCCTCGATTACTTGTTCCACTCGGACCTTGGCTGGAGCATGCCTGGACCTTCGATGCCCTGGTTGAGGAAGTCGATGAGGTCCAGCTGAGCATTGACTCATCATTGAGGAGGGAGTGGGGGAGCTGCTAGGATTTCTGTTAGTGGTATCAATGGGGGGATTTGGTGGTGGGTAGGTGGGGTGTATTACCCTGCCTTTGGTGGGGGGTAGGCATGGCAGGGGCAACCAATGGTGGGCTGGGGTGTTTGTGGCCTGAGAGGAATTGCTCCTTCCAGGTCTTTGTTGACTTCTGGGTCTGGAGGGACCTCTGGTCCTGGTCCTGCAGGGGTGGGTGCTTGCCCTGCCCTTTGCAGGAAGATGACATAGAAGCAATTGAAGAAGTGGGTGAGGGGAAGGAAACAGTCAATGATAAGTTGGTAGTAAAACCAGACTATTACGATCAAGGCTATGATGCCTATGATGCCTGGGATGGCAAGGAGGGCGAGGTTGAGGTTTTGTGAGGTCATACAGTCTTTTCCTTCATGGCGAGCATGTAAGGAAAAGAGGGTGAGGAAGCTTTGAGCTAATTGTTAGACCCAACCTTCATGTGACTCTAACAATGACAAACAACCGGTTACTTCACGTTCGAGTATTCCCAGTGAAGCCACTTATTAGTGTGAAGACAAGGCTTAAGTCCTTAGTTCTTAAGCGAGAGGAGTGAGCTTGTTTTGGCATAAGTTGGTATGAATATAACTTAGCTCGAAGCTGGGTTTTACCAGTGAGAGCTGTACTACTTAAATACATGGATCGTATACAACTGTTGTCCACTATTTAGATGCCGGTGTTTACTGAGGCAGAAGTGACTGGGGGAAGTCCATGGACAGGTGGTTCGCCACAAAAGGAGAGTTGAAAGGGAGTGCTCAGTTTAAGATGAGAGGAGGGGTTAAGTATGAAGTGAAGTGTCAACTTGGTGGAGTTAAGCACTGGTTGGTTGATAATGACTGATGATGGGTGGTTAGGGTTAGGATAGGGGCGGTAGGCATGGAAAAGGGGTAAAAATCATAACAGGTGGGGTATAGCAAGATAAAGCTTATTGAATTTTATGAGAAGCTGAATTCAAACCTGACATACATTATCAAAGTTGCCAAGGAACTGAACAAACATGAGCAGCAGGTGGGGTATTTGTTTATACTCCCTTCCGTGTAGCAAAGCTCATGATGGACTTTCACCAGTATTGTGCCCAAAAGAAGCATACATACCCTACCAGCCACAAGACCTTCAACTTGCAGCAGCTGGAGTGGGGCATGCAGGTACATTTAACTATCTATCTGTGCATTTTAGTAATCATTATTTCAGTTGATGAAACTTGCCAACTCCACCAACACCGGTTTGGTTAGTCTGCACTTCCTGCCCCATAAATGTGACATTTTTGACTGCTCCTGTAGGATCGTGCCTCTGTAAATCATCCATTATCCAGCAGGAAGCCTGTCCCTTCTGTTTTTGGCAAGACGTCTGCATGTGTTATGCTTTGATTGAGTTCCAAGCCTCCTAAGATGTTCACATTTTTGTAACTTATCATATCTATTCAATACATGCGCATACTACTCTTGTATTGAATGTTAGCTTACTATAGCTTTCTTGCAATTGAACTACCATCCAAGAGTTGAGCTGCACCACTGATTATTCAGCGAGTACCCTTTGAATGATGTGACCAGTCATTCTCACAAAGTAAATCAATCTCAATGAAAAGTATCTCTAAGACTAAGCTCACAAAATGGCATCACATTCAATGTACAATGATACTATTAGATTTTCCATAATCCTGTCTCTTCAGCCATCTATCCTTCTGCTTTCCAACTTGTTCAACTCCATTTCTGCCAACAGCTCAGTGATTGTGGTGTCATTCAATTTATCTTCCAAAATGTGTTGGAGAGCTTTGCTATGATATTCATGAATCTGAGGCTCTTCTTAGTCTGAATACATGGCAAGAGAGGGTAATCAGAAAAATATTCATGCCTGGCATGCACTACAGAAGACTTGTCGATGGGACTAAAAAATTACAAGGAGGATGGACATACCTAAGGTCAATAAGCATTCCTCGGCCCCCCAGCATCTCATGATGTTCTCCAGATGTTTGAAATGTCCCTTCCAGAGAGTGAACTTCTCTGAATTGATGACCAAAAGTCTCGGCAGTGAGCTTTTATGCTTCGTTAGATCTTCACTGAGATGTTCAGGGGGTGGAAAGGCCAATGGATCTATCCATGGGTCAAAAATCAGTGCCTTGGTAAATGTTATCAGAGCAGCCCATTCAGGATGTTCTGTGGTTATGATATGAAACTGTTAGAATTGATCTAAATCTGCATAAAAAGATATCATGATTTGCTTACTGTAGTGCAGCCTCCAAATGAATGCCCAGTGAAAGTGATGTTTTCAATGCACTGTACAGGTTCTGACCCTTTTTCGAGGGTCCACCAACTGGCCCAGTCATTAGCAGAGCCATCGATAGTTTCCAGTACTAAATTTGGGTCTTTCCATACAAGTGAAGAGAAGGCGGAATGTGCAAGGTATACTTCATGCTTCCAGAATGTCAGCTGGTCCTTCCTGAGTGGGAATAGATGATCAGACAACAGGCAGTGCTGTTCCCATCTATGTAACATTTGGATGTTAAGGCTTCAGTGTTTATTGACCAACCCACCATATGCCTTCCTCTCACAAGTATCTTACTACTCTTGGTGTATGGATCTTGTCAGTGATCCACTTTCTGGTGA
>JANDKJ010000153.1:0-91649 GCA_028551335.1 Armillaria sp. CMW 4456
ACAGCCTGCCAATCTGAGTTTAACCCAGAATCCCCTAATCCCTTTTCCAATTCCACTACTCCTGCCAATGGCTGTGGCCATGTCTGACACTGTCATCTAACTGTTGAAAAGGCAGACTTTGCCTCCACACTCAAAGGTTAGGATGATGATGACAGTGACAATAGTGACAATGAGCCAGACACTCCCAGCAACCACAATCCACTTCCACAGGGCTGAGATCACCAACCTGAAGATGGCCCACTGAATCCAGGTGGCCCCAGAGGACAATCCTCCCAACTCTCCCAACCCTCCTAATCCTCCCAATAATCCTAACAATGAGGCCCAGCTCCTTACTGACTTTATGAATTTAATCCATGGGTTAACCAACAAGTTCAATAATCCTCCACAGCATCCAGTCTATACAAAGGTCAAGGAACCTGACATCTTTGACAGCACAGATCCACAGAAACTAAAGGCCTTCATTGTCTCTCTCTAGTTGAACTTTAATGACTGACCAGAAACTTTCTGGGCAGATGCTACTAAAGTCGACTATGCCATTTCCTATCTATTGTTTAGATATGAGGATGAGTGTGTAAATGAGGATTAGAATTGTCTCTCTACACTGAGAGACGAGCTACTTAAATACAAGATGTGTCTGTCTAGAAGTTACTATGAATTACTATATATGTAAGTGTCCCATGCCAAATATAATGTTCACGAATCTTCGAGTGGATTCTAGTCCATACTCGGGAATTGTAGTGACATCATCAACACTCCCCCTCAATTTCCGTAGTACTCTCCTAATATGTGCTGTGTAAGGTAATTGTGCAGTGGTCTTGCCAATGGTTTGGTAAACAGGTCTGCATAATTATCTCCTGATGCGCAGTGGTGGATTTCCACTTCGTTAGAAGCTATCCTTTCTCGTATGAAATGGTGCCTGATATCTATGTGCTTGGTTCTTGCATGGAACATCGGATTTGCACTGAATTTGATTGCTGATTGATTGTCTACATTGATTGTAGTGGCTCGATCAGGTGCTAGTCCTAATTCGGTGAGTAGCGCACGCAACCAGATAATTTCCTTGGTGCAGTGGGCCAATGCCATGTACTCTGCTTCCATGCTTGATAGGGCTACTGTGGGCTGTTTCTTTGAGCTCCATGTAATAGCTCCCCCTGCATACATGCATACATAGCCTGAGAATGACCTTCTATCATCTAAATCATTCCCCCAGTCTGAGTCTGAGTAGGGGACAAGTCCGTGCTCAGTCCCATAGGTGATTCCTTGATCAGCTGTCCCTTTTAGGTATCGTAACACACGTTTTAGGGCTGTGATGTGCTCTGATCTGGGATTCTGGATGTATTTGCTCAGTTTAGAGACTGGAAATGCTATATTGGGTCGAGATCCAACTGCTGTGTACATAAGGGAGCCTATTCCCATTATGTAGTATTGCTACATGGCTTCATCAGTACTCCCTGGATCTCCTTTAGGGATTTTATGGAGCCATACATTTGGATCCATTGGCATTTTGACTGGGTTACAGTCTTTCATGCCCATTCTCTCCAATACCTTCTCTAGATATGCCTTCTGGGACAAGGTAATAGTGCCTTTGTCCCAATTCCTATCTATCTTCATGCCTAGGATATGGTTTATCTCTCCCATGTCTGTTACATTGAGCTTAGACTTGAGCTCATCCTTGACTTGTGACATGTATTCCCCATTCAGAGTGAGAATCGTCATGTCATCAACATGCACAGCAACAACGATTGGTCCTTCTTTCGTCTGCTTTAGGTATACACATTGATCATTGAGTAATCGGGTGTATCCTAATCCCAAAAAGGTGGAGTTTAGTTTGATGTTCCAAACTCTTCCGGATTGTTTAAGTCCGTATAAGGTGAGCCAGAGCTTGGCAACTCTTTTTGTTCCATCGGAGTATTCCGGAGGTTGCTCCATATAGATGGTTTCTTCAAGCTTCCTGTTTAGGTAGGCTCCAATGACGTCAACTCCATGCATAATGAGGTTGTTCTGGGCTGCAATGGCTAATAATAGCTGGAATGTGTCAAGTCGCACAACAGGTGCAAACGTTTCAAAGAAGTCAATGCCGGGTATCTGGGAATATCCCTTGGCAACTAATCTGGCCTTATGCCTGATGATTTCTCCTTCTCCATTCTTCTTCAGCCTATATGTCCACCTACATCCAATGGTGGTTCTGTCCTTGGGGAGTTCCTCCAATGTCCAAGTCCCCAGGGATGTCAACAGTTCCATCTCCTTGTCCATTGCTTCTTTCCAACTATCCCAATCAGGACGCATTTTTGCTTCTTTCAGGGTCAGCGGCTCATCACTGAGGTTCTCAACAGATTCTAGTAATAGCGTGTAGTCAGCATGTGTGACAACATTTGCAATGTCCGGAGTTTTTCCGCTTTTAAGCGTTTTCTCCTTATTGCTGCGAGCTAGTGGGTCGTTTAAAGCTCTATAATCAGGGGTATTAATAGTAGATTTAATCCTCTCTGATTTTTCATGAGGTTGGATGGGTTTTCTGTGCCATAGAGGGATTTTTGCACTTGTTGCTGAAGTGCTGCTGGCATTGCCACGGGGTTCTGATCGGTTGATCGAATCTGTGATCGAATCTGTGATTGCATTGGAAAGCGGATTGGAAAGCGGATCGGAAATCAGATCGGATGCTATTTTCGGATCCTCTATTTTTGACTCTTCTATTTTCGGCTCGGCTATTTTGTCACTGCTGCTATGTGGCTCGGACTTATTGTCCCTCTCCCCCTCGAGCTGCATAGTAGCTGGGATGAAGTCCTCTTCATCTGTAGCACTACTAGTGTTGTACAGGGGGAATAATACATTCCTGGAGGTCTGTACAACCCTGGAATGGGGGTACCAATACCTGTAGGCTCTTGATTCATCACTAAGTCCTACAAATATGCATTTCTGTGACTTTGGGTCAAGTTTTTGATGCTTTCTGTCCTGAAATAGTACCTGACATGCAGAGCCAAACTCCTATAACCTGGAAATATCTGGTTTCCGCTTCCAGAAACATTCTTCTGGAGTTATGTCTTCATTTAGGGCTCTTGTTGGTGACCTATTCTTTAGGTAAGTGGCATATGCTACCACTTCTGGCCACAGGAACAGGGGTAATTTATGCTCAATTAGCATGGCCCTGGCATGTTCCACAATCATTCTATTTAGTCATTCTGCAACTCCATTTTGGGATGGTGAGTATGCTGCAGTGAGTTGCAGCTGTATACCATTATCCCTCAGGTATTCCCTCAACTCCTGACTAAGATATTCCTTCCCATTGTCAATCCTGAAGAATTTCAGGTCTTTCCCTGCCTGATTCTTGATATATGCCTGGTACTGTTTGACTCTTTGCAGTACCTCTGCATTGGTTTTCCCCTTTAGGAAGTAGATCATCGATCTCTGCATTGCCCCATCAGTAAAACTGATGTAATACCTTTCTCCCCAGGATCCCTTGGTCTGGGCAGGCCCCCATGATCTGAAAAAGTCATTTAATTTGGGTGAATTTTGTTTCAGATTCTGATGGAATGGTTCAGTGTGATGTTTTGCCTGTATGCAAGTCTCACAGACTGGTGTTTAGCTGTTGGGTTGGTATATCCAGCCCTTGACCATTTTTGTTGAATAGAGCTTGATGCTTCCAAAATTTAGGTGTCCTAAAGCCTTGTGCCATTCATGCCAAGTACCTCCTCTTAGTGTCGATTCCAATGGAAAACAATACATATGCACGTACTGAGTCTGCGGAGGCTGTCCTATGTTGAACTAGCTTGTCATCTTTGGGGGGACTTCTCTCTAGTCGGATGAGAAGTTACTACAGATTTGATGCTCTGAGGCCTAAGGTCTCACAGATCTGGTCCTGGTGTGTGTCATAAAACTGGGAAACTGGATGGCCTGAGAAGAAATTGGGATGTGTAAAATGTCTGTTGGTACTTATGTCAGTATTAAAGAGTTACCTAATTGTCTAGTATGGAGTCTGTGTCAATGTTTCTAGTGGCTATGGTGGTACAATAGAATGGTCTCATCCTTATTTCCAGGAAACCTTTGGCTCCGATTATCTGGTTATGTCTCAGCTAGTTATCTGTGATGATTCTGTTCATCCTAATTCCTAGTTAAACTGAAATCTCTTTCAAACTATAGAATGTTTCCTTTGTCTGGTCCTATCTCTTGTGTATCAATTCCTAGTTAACTGTCAATACTATTTCCTGCAAAGCTCACAATACAGCTGCCCTATATTGTCAATCTGTCAATACATCTGTTCAAGACCTATCCTTGCAACGGGACAATAGAGCTGCCATACAATTCCAATACTATTTGTCTTCTCTTGACCCAAATGGGTTTCCTAATGACTTGTCAAAAGAAAACTGTCAAAACTAATCTGATTTGTGAAATTGAAGCTCATTCTTTCCTATAAAACTAAAAGAGGTGAGTACTGACAAGTATATCACTTACTAACACTGGCAAATGCCAGAATGAAGTAAAACAGAAGAGTCAAGATTTTAAGTTGATGGATGGTGGTGAATTGTCTCGGCTTTTAACTATGTCAAGCTCTGCTTTGTGGTGAACAGGAATCGCTATTAAACATGTACTATCGGTATTGTCGAGGCTGAGTGAGTTACTGAGGTAAACAAGTCTATGTGTATGTGAGGGGAATGGAATAGAGAGAGTAACTGGTGTTCAGTCTGAAATTACCTCTTTAATAGTAAGGCCTAAATAAATGGCTTCCATTTAGTGGTATATCTGCAGGGCTATGCATTAACATAAGTATTTCTGACCTTCTGACTATACAGCAGGTTGTGAACACGCCTTTTTCATGTTGTAGTCTTTAATTTTCTTGCTCTGGCATTAGAACCATTCCACATTTGTCACCTTTATGCTGTGGATAATGCACAAAAGGGATGAGTACCCTTTAGGTAGTCATGTGTGTCTAAGTCCTGTGGTAATACAGCAATAACCAATCACTAGCCCTAAGTCCCCAGGTGTAGTACTGTGGCAATCAACAAATTGCTGTTGCTGAGCTCCTATAAGGCAAGGCCGTTTATATTACTGGTCCATGCTTGTGACTGTGCCTATGTGACTTGATGCACTAATGGGATTGATGTCGGTATTGTGCCCTATTACCTCTAATGGTTTAGGCTGGTTTAAAACTGAGGAGATACATCGAATTTAGCTGATCACCTCGACATTAAGTCATGCAGGTCAGAGACACAATTGGAAAACCCCAATAAAGTAGCATACAGACTTGTGAAGGAACACAGATCCTGGTGAAAGGCCACTGGAGGGATAAACATGAACTTGGAGCATACAGAGCCCTGAGGTTCAAATCAGTTCTCAGGATTCCCTTGGTCTGGGCAGGCCCCTATAAATCCAAAAAAGTCATTTCCCCAATTTGGGCGAATTTTGTTTCAGATTCTGATGGGAATGGTTCTGTGTGATGTTTTGCCTGTATGCAAGTCTCACAGACTGGGAATTTAGCTGTGGGGTTGTCTATGTCCATGCTCTTGACCATTTTCCAGTTGAATAGATGCTTGATGCTCCCAAAATTTAGGTGTCCTAAAGCCTTGTGCCATTCATGCCAAGTCTGACCTCCTGATTTGGCAATGTTGAGTATGATCAGAATTAGGGAGGGAAATGTCCACCATATACATTCCGGAGATTTTCCTTCCCTGACCAAATGGGGTTCCTTTTCATGACTTCATCAGAAGCTTGTCATTGACGAATGTTAATTTTGCCCCTCCATCAGTCATCTGGCTGAGTGAAATTAAGTTGAATGGTGCAGTAGGACAATGTATAGCATCCTTGAGTGTCATGGCAGTGGATTTCCTTCCAATCTTGAAGGTGATTTTGACAGTTCCTCTGCCTAAGCCTTGAGATTCTCCTACTCCTTTGATAATATGTCCAGGAGTTTCTGTGTAATCCAGGAATAAATTTCTGTCCCTGATTATATGGCTTGTGCAGGCTGAGTCTGCTAGCCATGAGGACAAATCTAGAGCTGTGAGGGCTGTGTCATGTGTGACAAATGCAAATTTTTTCTCAGATTCCTCTTTGGCAACATTGGCCTGATCCTTCTTCTTCCATTTGGGGTAACCCTTCCCTTGTTTCAGTTTCCCAGAGTTATCCTTGTTACTTTGGCATTCATTGGCCACATGGCCACACTTCCCACATCTGTAGCAAGTGATGTTCGGGTTGAACTTTTTCTTGTTCGGACAGGCTGCTAGGGCTGTATCCACATCAGGGTTCTTCTCCCTTCTTCGGATATCCTCCTGTAGTACATGAGAGATGAGTTTGTATGAGTCCTCTAAGTTTGCTGTGTCTATGGATGATATAAATGAGTTCCATGACTCTGGTAGTGATGTGAGCAGTGTAATTGAGAAGTCATCTTCTTTAACTGCATGCCCAAGAGCTGAAAGCTCTTCCTGGTAGGACCTCAATGTCCTAATGTGCTCCTCTATGTCTCCCCCTTCTTCACATTGTGCCCTGAAGAATTTCCATCAGGTCATAACAATCCCAATTGGTCCTTTCTTTTCATATATGTCTTTGAGGGCTTTCCATGCTTCTGCTGACATCTTCGAACCAGATATGTAAACCAATGGTCCATCAGAAACTCTCAGTCTGATGCTTGACAGTGCTTTTCGGTCATTCTTTGACCATGCTGCTTTGGCAGTCTCTTCTGCCAGGGCCTTCTTGGTTTCATCTGCATAATCAATTAGATCGAGATCGGTTAGAATGTCAATCATTTTGATCTTCCATGTGGGGTAATTCTCTGTCCCCTTAAGTGGCTCTATTCTATAGACACTGTGTGATTCTGACATTTTTGTAGATAATGTAGATCAGTGCTATGAGTCCAAAGTTGGCTCGTTTATGTAAGTGGGGATATGTGGGTGGTAGTACAAGGGTTGTTTGTCAAGTAGGTTAGTTTAGCTGGGGCTGGGGCCCATAACCTATTGTTTAGATATGAGGATGAGTGTGTAAATGAGGATTAGAATTGTCTCTCTACACTGAGAGATGAGCTACTTAAATACAAAATGTGTCCATCTAGAAGTTACTACAAATTACTATATATGTAAGTGTCCCATGCCAAATATAATGTCCACGAATCTTCGAGCAGATTCTAGTCCATACTCAGGAATTGCAGTGACATCATCAACAAAAACACATAGCTAGGTAATTTATTAGCTCCATATGCAAGCATCACTTGCTGCTTTTCATCGAGGGAGACTTTGACAGCAGAGATCAAGATCCCTGCTCAAGAAATCCAGATGGTCTGTGGCTATTAACGATTACAAACTATACATGGAGACCTTGAGCATATCATCCACTGTGAGCAGCTTTATTGCATAATCCTAGTATTATCAAGATACTTCTTTGATTGTCTACTCAAAAAACCTCATTTGGACATGTACACAGTGATACTACAGTTGAGAGGCTTCAGGTGGCTTGGTCGGTGTATTAGAAATGCAGCCAGGGGTAAGTAAATGCAAGAGAGTTGCATACTGCACAGGACCTCCTGGCACAAATTTTGCTGGAGGGGTCAAGTTATATGACTCCATTTTTCAGAGGCTAACCAAACCGGAGTCGACATTTGGTAGTAAGTATCCTTTTATACCAACATCAGCTGCAAGTGCTTCCAGTAGGGTTTCACAGTAGACGTGGGTATGATTCCATCGATTCAGTCTTAGCATTGATAAATTGTTGAGCGTACTTTGAGCGTACTCTTCAAGTCGAATCAAAATAAAAATAAAAATAAAAAATAAAAAATTCTATGCTGAAATCCATGTGCAACATACAGATGGTGTAGGGGAATGCTCACATTCCATTCTAACAGACATTTTATCTGATCTTGGCTGATGACCCTTTGCATTTCTTTCCTTCGTCTTTGTCCAGCTTCATCTTCAGTGACATAGCTTTTGTCAGTGGTCCTACCGACGCCATTATCTTTCCCCTCATTGTAGTAGACAGGCACTGAATTGGCTTGTGATGGGGAACCATCGCAACCTGGTTTAGTCCAGGAGAGGTTGACATGCAATATCACCAAGTGATATATGATTACTTTCGAGTTCTTGGTTGTCTGCATTGCTATTCTGGCTTAACACCAATGACCCTCGAGATCCTTTAAGGTACGTATTCCCAGAAAACGAACCTGTCTATGTCCAAAATAGTGTCTCCATGGAAGGATGATCCAAAGTGACATTACAAAAAGACTAGATAAGAAAATTTATGTGCATGATGTCTGGATTCAATATAAACGCTTGGTCTATTCATACAGGGCAACATTATCTGCAGATGGTTCCTTCAAGGAGACAGTGTGTGATTGCTTGATTTTTCCATTTTCTTTCCTGAAATACCTCTCCGTAATGAAGCTCCATCTAACATGCTTGAGTGTGCTTGAATTGAAATAATGAAACATGGAACTCACTGCTCGTTACCTTGAATCCAATCACTGAAGGCTGTTAAAAGTCAGACAGCATCAGAAAAACTGCTTTCAGGTCGAACCGATAGTATTTCCTTTGCCCTCTCAAATTGACCTAACAACGCTTCACAGTACCCATCAAGGAAATCTGCAGCATTCTGGAGGTCCAGTCCCTTCAACTTCATAATAATGGTGATGATGTTAGCACCGCTATGACCCTTTGCCTGCTCCATATTATAAGAGTAAAGGTCCTAAGACAATCGATCAATCTTAATTGCACCCAATGGTCAAGCCGCTTACATTGGTCCAGAAAACCAAGTCCATAGCTGCATTGTAGCCACTTTGGAATATTGGATCTTCATACACCTCTTGGGGAAGGTTGATACCCAAGCTATACTCGACCAGATCGAAACATGTACACACGGCACTTGTCTCGTGCCTAAGAACAATGTAAGCATGAATATCTAACACTTCGCCGTGCTCTCAAAGCTCTGCCTCTTTTCCAACAGGTCTGACATAGGAGCAGAAGTGATCAATAAAATGACGCATGGTGTTGGATCCTGCACGATCAACATGTCCCACGCGGAAACTTTGAAAACAAGGTGAGCATTCCCATCAATAAGATAAAGGAATCAACTAACTCTTTCATCATATGGCAGAGCCAAGAACCATCATCAAAATTAGCTTCATGTAGAGCATGGATAACAATATCTGCAGACTTCTGGGCATCCAGGCCATTCTCAATGTCTGTAAATTTGTCATAGAGCCACAGAATGTTGGTCTAGTAATGGATCAAAGATGGATAACATATAAAAATATGGTCAACTTACGAGGTCCATAGTGGCCCTTAAGCCTGCTTTGCCTGCATATGGATAGCAGAAAGAGTTGCTGAGTTCGAAGTTGCAGTTATCCATAAAAGTGCATGTCTTGGGACCATACAGAGTCTTGTTATAGTTATTAATCCATGCACGTGACTCTGCACAGGTCTCTTCATGGTAAGGATTTAGGCTGTTATCAGGTAGGACAGAAAATGTCGCCGATAAGTTGGGAAGTCGAAAGGCAGAGTAGGTGCATGTGCTTTGTGTAGCCATTGCAGGGAGATTGGAGACAATCTATGAGACTTTGAAGTATTTATCTCACTATGTCTTTATTCCTACCACTTGCAGTTGTATCAACTGAAGCAACCAAAATAAGGAGAAACGATTTCACTGCGCCGGATTACCTGGAAGCCATTTCGTGTGTATTCCAATTGATATGGAGTGCTGGAGGGACCAGATGGTAACTCGATACTTGTAAAGGTGGTTCATCACTCTGATCAACTACCTGACAGCTAGCTTTCTGAAGAACTAGTTGGTGTCAGTGTATGGCCCCGACTATAGACAAGGCCGGATCAAATTGGTTGTGAATGACTTGTCAGATATTATTAGTACTTGCTATGAGCTACACCTATGTATGGCTAGCTTTAGCACCTGTGCCATAAACCTGTGGAACCAGTATTAATGAAGTTGGAATAACTGGGGGTGGTCAGAGTATGTCGAAACCATAATTGTGATTTTGGTGGAAATCGAAGTTGAATCTAGATCAATAGTAGCGCCGGGATTAAAAGCACGACTTAATGACCAAATGAGGATACCCTGAGAAAAATGACGATATAAGATGTCCTCTGACTCTGATTCACATTCAATTTGTTCGCTATTTGATTTCACATCAAACCAGTCAAAGTGGGCCACTGGTTCCCATGGCAGGTTAAAAACCATGGAGTTTGCCACATTATTTGATTTACTGTCTGCCGATATGCCGCATTCATTTTGGCACAAGTCGTCTAATTACAGGGGCATGGGAACATAGTCTCAACCTGTTCCCTTCCATTCTTTCCTTAGAAGTGCCTTGCTCTGTCACCCAACTGCCGCCTCTTTTGGGTTCACTGCCTCTTTCTTACCCTGTCAGTTCTCTGTAACAAAAGTTTGAGAAGCTCTGCAAGAGAGCATTCAATAAAACCTAGATCCTGGTCTTCCTGGTGTTGTATATGTCAGACACGGATGTTTTGATCTGTGATTTCTGGAAGATGGTGACGTGATAGTATAGTCATGCATCACATTTAAGGACTCAGACCTGCCACGGGGACCAGCGGCCCACTTTGACTGGTTTGATGTGAAATCAAATGGTGAACAAATTGAATGTGAATCAGAGTCAGAGGACATCTTATATCGTCATTTTTCTCAGGGTATCCTCATTTGGTCATTAAGTCGTGCTTTTAATCCCGGCGCTACTATTGATCTAGATTCAACTTCGATTTCCACCAAAATCACAATTATGGTTTCGACATACTCTGACCACCCCCAGTTATTCCAACTTCATTAATACTGGTTCCACAGGTTTATGGCACAGGTGCTAAAGCTAGCCATACATAGGTGTAGCTCATAGCAAGTACTAATAATATCTGACAAGTCATTCACAACCAATTTGATCCGGCCTTGTCTATAGTCGGGGCCATACACTGACACCAACTAGTTCTTCAGAAAGCTAGCTGTCAGGTAGTTGATCAGAGTGATGAACCACCTTTACAAGTATCGAGTTACCATCTGGTCCCTCCAGCACTCCATATCAATTGGAATACACACGAAATGGCTTCCAGGTAATCCGGCGCAGTGAAATCGTTTCTCCTTATTTTGGTTGCTTCAGTTGATACAACTGCAAGTGGTAGGAATAAAGACATAGTGAGATAAATACTTCAAAGTCTCATAGATTGTCTCCAATCTCCCTGCAATGGCTACACAAAGCACATGCACCTACTCTGCCTTTCGACTTCCCAACTTATCGGCGACATTTTCTGTCCTACCTGATAACAGCCTAAATCCTTACCATGAAGAGACCTGTGCAGAGTCACGTGCATGGATTAATAACTATAACAAGACTCTGTATGGTCCCAAGACATGCACTTTTATGGATAACTGCAACTTCGAACTCAGCAACTCTTTCTGCTATCCATATGCAGGCAAAGCAGGCTTAAGGGCCACTATGGACCTCGTAAGTTGACCATATTTTTATATGTTATCCATCTTTGATCCATTACTAGACCAACATTCTGTGGCTCTATGACAAATTTACAGACATTGAGAATGGCCTGGATGCCCAGAAGTCTGCAGATATTGTTATCCATGCTCTACATGAAGCTAATTTTGATGATGGTTCTTGGCTCTGCCATATGATGAAAGAGTTAGTTGATTCCTTTATCTTATTGATGGGAATGCTCACCTTGTTTTCAAAGTTTCCGCGTGGGACATGTTGATCGTGCAGGATCCAACACCATGCGTCATTTTATTGATCACTTCTGCTCCTATGTCAGACCTGTTGGAAAAGAGGCAGAGCTTTGAGAGCACGGCGAAGTGTTAGATATTCATGCTTACATTGTTCTTAGGCACGAGACAAGTGCCGTGTGTACATGTTTCGATCTGGTCGAGTATAGCTTGGGTATCAACCTTCCCCAAGAGGTGTATGAAGATCCAATATTCCAAAGTGGCTACAATGCAGCTATGGACTTGGTTTTCTGGACCAATGTAAGCGGCTTGACCATTGGGTGCAATTAAGATTGATCGATTGTCTTAGGACCTTTACTCTTATAATATGGAGCAGGCAAAGGGTCATAGCGGTGCTAACATCATCACCATTATTATGAAGTTGAAGGGACTGGACCTCCAGAATGCTGCAGATTTCCTTGATGGGTACTGTGAAGCGTTGTTAGGTCAATTTGAGAGGGCAAAGGAAATACTATCGGTTCGACCTGAAAGCAGTTTTTCTGATGCTGTCTGACTTTTAACAGCCTTCAGTGATTGGATTCAAGGTAACGAGCAGTGAGTTCCATGTTTCATTATTTCAATTCAAGCACACTCAAGCATGTTAGATGGAGCTTCATTACGGAGAGGTATTTCAGGAAAGAAAATGGAAAAATCAAGCAATCACACACTGTCTCCTTGAAGGAACCATCTGCAGATAATGTTGCCCTGTATGAATAGACCAAGCGTTTATATTGAATCCAGACATCATGCACATAAATTTTCTTATCTAGTCTTTTTGTAATGTCACTTTGGATCATCCTTCCATGGAGACACTATTTTGGACATAGACAGGTTCGTTTTCTGGGAATACGTACCTTAAAGGATCTCGAGGGTCATTGGTGTTAAGCCAGAATAGCAATGCAGACAACCAAGAACTCGAAAGTAATCATATATCACTTGGTGATATTGCATGTCAACCTCTCCTGGACTAAACCAGGTTGCGATGGTTCCCCATCACAAGCCAATTCAGTGCCTGTCTACTACAATGAGGGGAAAGATAATGGCGTCGGTAGGACCACTGACAAAAGCTATGTCACTGAAGATGAAGCTGGACAAAGACGAAGGAAAGAAATGCAAAGGGTCATCAGCCAAGATCAGATAAAATGTCTGTTAGAATGGAATGTGAGCATTCCCCTACACCATCTGTATGTTGCACATGGATTTCAGCATAGAATTTTTTATTTTTTATTTTTATTTTTATTTTGATTCGACTTGAAGAGTACGCTCAAAGTACGCTCAACAATTTATCAATGCTAAGACTGAATCGATGGAATCATACCCACGTCTACTGTGAAACCCTACTGGAAGCACTTGCAGCTGATGTTGGTATAAAAGGATACTTACTACCAAATGTCGACTCCGGTTTGGTTAGCCTCTGAAAAATGGAGTCATATAACTATAGCTTTTCCAGTATCATATAGGCGTATCATTGCTGCAATGAAGGAAGAGGGACTACGACAGACAAGCTCCATATTATACCACTGTACCGGCGTTGGATGCAATACGCGGCCAGAGATCTGCCTATATTGGAGTCAGAAAACGAATGTCAAGAAAAGATGTGACGTACGCATTCTTTTGCGACAGGGCCTGTGATAGCTGAGCCCTTCATCTCACCCTTGGGGTTAACAATAACACCAGCATTGTCCTACGTGTAAACATTCAATCAATTCAATTAAGATCCAAAAGAGAGCGAAATGTACCTCGAAGTAGAGGAAAACACCATCCCGTCGACGCCAAGCTTTCCGTTGGCGGATAACAATAGCGGGCATAGCTGGAACTGCTGTTAGACTTCCTCCAGCCTTATATAAAATTCCACCGCGTACTCTTCTTCCTCAATTCAGGCTTTCCCTTCTTCACAGATGCAACAACCATGTCACCAACACCAGCATCGGGAAGTCGGTTCAGATGCGACCCGAATCCATAAGGCTCAATGATAAAGAGGGATTTTGCTCCACTGTTGTCGGCACAGTTGAGGACCGCACCCACGGGCAAACCGAGGGTCAAACGGTATTTGTTACCAGACGCTCCGACTACAGAGAATCACGTTAGAACGAAACCAAGACATTAGAACGATGCCCATACCGCGTTGTTGGGCCATTTTTGAGGATAATGCTAGTAGGCTGTCGTGAAATCAGGGAACTCTGGTGGGCTTCCAAACACGGACAAAGTTTTGTGCCGAGCGCGGCAGAGGAGAGTATGTACAGTTTCATGGAAGTTACCGGTACGTACAGTCGGCTTCCCGGCATATCCGATCACTCAGTTACGTTATTCTCTACGTAGTTCATTCACTTGGTGAACTGTACATATTACGACAATGAATAAGAATGTGGTGAGAACAGCTGGTATAGTTAGTTATGATACATAGTTACTTAAACGCTTGCCTGACTGGCAATGAAAGAGTCAATGTTGGGCAGATACGTCTCTAAGGTCTGCCATCCATAATCCGCATCTGGCATCAGAGACAATTCTCCTGCATATATATGTCACATGAGTATACGTCGGGAAAGTAATGACTGAAATACTAACCAATCCCGTTGTCTCCCGTTCCCAAGGCATTGATATCTCCAAAGCCAGCACCAAATATAAAATCATCCAATGCATACGAATGAGGCTCATGTCTTTGCCGACTCTCCATCACCTCAGCAGCGTCCATGGGAAAGACCCATTCCGGCGTGATATATGGTACGCCTCCATAATCACCTTCTCCAACCTCTTCCCTTGGGCGCTTCCTTGTCTCGTTTGATCCTACGAGAGGGCACATCACCGGGACGTCAAATTCAGCGAGTTCGCGAAGAATGTCACTGTGCTGCGTGTAAGCATCCAATACAATCTATGTCATGCGACTTAACTGATGTCGACCAGCAATCTGGTACCGGTTCTCGTACTTGCTCAGTACCTCCATACATTTGTGGACGTCCTCTATCTCACGCACAGGGTTTGTGGATAACCCAAGACGTTTCCCACTCCACACATGGAGCAGTAGTACAACGGCAGATTGATATGTTGCACTCTAGATAGCGGTTGTAAACAATGACAATGATTAATGAAAATGACAGTGAGAAGCATACCAAAATGTTTGGCATGCCTGGAAAGCCTCCTTTCTCGCTAAACACTTCCGCCATATGACAACAGGACCTTGCTGCATTGGTGCAGATAGCAAGGGATGGGAAGTTGCCGTTGGTCTTCCCTTTCCCTAAACCACGCATCCGTGGCATAAACGGACGATGCACAAGCATTTGAATCCAGTAGTAGGTAGAATATACCAGGGCAGACTGGCAAAGGAAAATACTATTGTCATTGTGAGGATCCCATTTTACTGATAAGGTTCGTCAGACAAGCACGAATCAAGAGGTTCGACTACGTACAGTGATCGGGAAGTTGATCGATCCAGCTGTTCAGTTCAGAATCGAGCGTGACAACCATGTTTTGCTCCCACTCTGCAGTTGGAACCGCTGAATCCCATTGTTTTGGACGTTTGACAGAGTACTGCTCATTTCATGAGATTGTGATGATATAGATGTAATCGGAACCTACAATCGTCATTTGGGCGGTATTCAAGATATCAAGTAATTTTAGATGCGTGACCCAAGCAGTTGCTATCGCTGGAACGTTCTTCGGCTGTGTCCATGGGTTTGCAGGATCAGCTAATTCCTCTCCTGGCCAGTATTCGTCATCAACTTCCAGTGGGTAATCCACATCAAACCTACACACATAACTTTGTAAGCGGAAGGTATGTATATACACGCGCACGGCACCCACTGCTCAGAATGCGTCGCCTTAGGCCTTCCACACATAGCACTAACAAAAGTCTCAATCATCATTAGCGCCCAAAATGTCCGCTTCCATAGCTCGTCCTGCACCCCCCACTCCTTGACAACTCGTTTCCGATGAGCTCCGACATCCTGAGCCATACGGATGCCGACTCCCGTCAAGAGCCAGATAGGCTCGGGCGTGGACGAGCCATACAAGAAGAGTGTCATGAGCGGTATCAGCTGGAGATCCCAAAGCGTTGGCGGGGAAAGGTAGGTATTCGGAGGGCTGACCTGAAGCTGTAGGTACCATTGCCAGCCGGCGCTGTGCCCTTCACCTACCCGGGGATCATTCGAAGAACGAGATGCAAGAGCACATACACCCAAAAGAAGTTTACCAAACGTGTAGGAAGTGTGATGTAACCCTGATGCGACCGAGCGCTTGAAGGAGGGACCATGCATAATACATATGCTGCGATTAGTCGTAGATAGAAAGATGTCGACAAGATCGTCAATCAGGTCCGGTGAAGGGAACACCAAGGGAAGTGAGGGACCAGTTGCCGGGTGTTGCCATGGATGGACCTTCCAGAACGCTGGCCGTCGGCTATCAAGAAACGTCGAAGTAGAAGAGGTTGCGCTTTTCAGGTCAAGGGCTATTTTTACGAGCATTATCCCGCTTGATTTACCGTAATGACGCGTGCGACTTTGACTAACGGTGAGTCTATTCAACGGCTCGGTGAGATAAAGGCAGTTATATCCCTCTTCATCATCATCCTCGTCAAAATCAGCATTGGACTCAGTGTCTTTTGGGGAGGCCGACTTGGATGAACTAGAGGAGTGAATTTTTCGTGTCGAGGCGAGTTCTGCTTCAAGTTGGCGTACATATCGCGCTAAATCAACTAGAATGGTGCGCACGAGAGTAGGATCATTGGGAACGACATAGTTCGTAGATGTGGAAAGGATAGCATTGATATGGACTTGAAGATCGTCTCTCGGGGATATATTAGAGCCATTTACTTTGGTCCTCCGTCTTCTGGTCTGCGAAAAGATTCGTATGAGCTGCGATTTTACATCAGTGACAACTAGAGACGTACCTTCTTGGTTGTTGCTGCTACATGTGTGCACTCTGAGTTAAATGCTATGCAGTTCGAGCATTTCCCGCCCGGCATCTTTGCACTATCGCCTAATAATTGGTTGAGATAACGTCTTCGCACGTCGTCATACATAGGCACACGTACATCGTACTAAAAAGTTAATTTTGTGCCTAATCAATGATGAGCAGGCTACTCACTTTTTCTTTGCCTGCATATGTCGCATGAGCCCTGTAATCGCCTTTTCTTCGAGCCAGGTGCTGGTGGTTCCGTGCTTTCGTCTCTTGGCATGATAGTTCAGTTCAGGGGTCTGGGGTTGCGGCACCGCCACAATGACTTGCCGAGGACTGACACACGCACGAACAGCTTCGGCACAGCGGCGGCATTTCATTACTGTACCTGATGATGTTGACTATATTTCTAGGCCAGGAACCAACAATGGGGCACTGCCCTGCTATCTCATTCCCAAGAACTCGTCCATGTTAGCTATATACGTTCCAAAATCTTGCCAGCCGGCAACATCATCAACAGGAGCGATACCTTGAGGATATATAGCCGACGATACAGCAGGGGAAAGAAGCCACTTACCTGAAGGCGCTCCAACACCCTCCCCGACCATCGTCGACAAATAGTCCTCCAGGGAGAAAGATGGCACTTCTCCAAAGATCTCGTCATTCTCTTGCAGATAGGCTGCCGGTGGCCATTCCCCCATCAGCTCAGTTGTATGCAGCGGTGGCATCCATTCACTCGGATTCGGATTTGGATTCACTAAATCCGAGTATCCTTCCCAATCATCACGAGCACGTTTGTTGCTCTGTTCAGGTTGGCTATCTGGACCATTTGGGCCGCCACTCTCGAATAACTCACGTATGATATCACTTTTGCTTGGAATTCAGAGACCAAGATTTATCAATGGAGGGGAAGACTTACCGATATCGCCCTGCGACAAGGTACCGGGATTCATATACGCCTAGCATAGCCAGGCACTTTTTTATATCTTCTCCTTCTCTCGCAGGATTCGCTGACAGTCCCAAACGCTTCCCACCCCAGAAGTTCAGCAGGAGAACCAGGGCCGAGTGATAAGCAGACCCAAGTACATTTGGTAGGGCCATCCCTCCCCTCCTTGCATGCACCTCTAGGATATGACTACATGATCTCGCCGCATTGGCGCATATTGCAAGCGCGGGAAAGTTGCTCTTCAGGTTGCCGGAGCTCTTTTTCGCGCCAGGGCGTGGAATGAATGGTCGGTGAACTTGCAGCTGTACCCAATAAAATGTGGAATATAGGATTACAGATCCATCAAACTGTGGCCGATCCGTATTGTGAGGGTCCCAACGTACTATAATTCTTTCAGTGATATCGAACCTTATTTGGGGGGGATGACACGCACGATGATCAGGTATCGAGTCTATCCATTTGTTCAGAGCCGAATCTAGTTCGACGGCAACGTTCTCGTGCCATTTAGATGTTGATATATCGTCCCAATATCCAGACCGTTTGATTGAATACTATGTTTTATATAAGCCGCGATAACTAGAGAGGTACAAACCAACGGACGATTGTTACTTGAGCAAAACTAAGGATATCTAGTAGTTTGATGCATAATATCCATGTCACGACATTAGCAGGTTTGTGCAAAGGTTGTGTCCATGGATTTTCTGGGTCAGAAAGTGGTTCTCCGGGCCAATATTCTTCGTCCACTTCTAGAGGGTAGTCCAGATCAAAACTAATGCACGATGAGCTGACGGCATTACAAAAGGCATTGCTACTTACTTCTCAGAAGTTGTTGCTCGTGGCCTTCCATCAAAAGCGCTGACAAATACATCTATGACCACCAGCACCCAGAAAACTCTCTTCCATAGCTCATCCTCAACTGTCCATTCTTTGAGTGTAGTATGACGTTTTCGGTGGGTTCCTAGATCTTGTGCCATCCGAATTCCCAAGCCAATGAGTACGAAACAAGGTTGAGGTGTCGTTGTGCCGTACAAAAACAGCACCATCAACGGCATAAGCTGAAGCTCCCAGAGCGTCGTCGGATTTGAGAAACCAGACAAATGGATAGGTCGTAGCTGAAGATACCACTCCCATCCAGCTTTGTCAAGAGGCCCGACACGAGGATCATCCGAGTGGCGGGCTGCACACGCGCATACTCCCAAGACGAGATTTCCAAAGTGGCGCGACGTGAAATGAGTTCCAGCAGCTATCTGACGAAGGAATGTAGGACCGTGGAGGAGGTTGATGTGCATGTTTGTCGTGTTAAGGAAAACGGAAACTAGATGGTTGAGGAAGTCAGGTGATGGAAACCGAAGAGGGAGAACTTCCTCAGGAATAGGACATTGCCAGGGTTGCATTTCCCAGAACTGGGGTCGACGAAAAGCTGAGGTCCCAGGGGCTAACTTATGATATGCAAGCTTCATCTCTATAGCACTTTTTATGAGAGTCATTCCACTAGATTTACCAAAATGTCGCATGCCCTTTCGACCGATAGAAAAACGACGAAGAGCATCAGTCAACTCATTGCTTTCTGGTTCTTCATCAGAGGAAGTAGGATCAGTGTTACGATAGTTATTGGAAGGAGACGCGGGGGGCTGTGATGTGTGATTCTTGGCCGCAGCGAGCTCGGCCTCGAGTTGCCGTACATAGCGCGCAAGGCTCACTAGGATTGGGGTGTGGATATTGGGGATGTTGTAAGGCGCATTTGATGAGAGGATTGCATTGATGTGCTCTTGCAAGTCTGTCTTGGGGGCTGGCATAGATGGAGACTGATAGTGCATGCGTATTCGACCCTGCTCGAACAGATGAGAAAAGAGTAGATGGACCAAATGAACGACGACCTTCTTGGTCATGGCAGCAAGATGGGTACATTCCTCACCAAATGACGTGCAATTAGAGCATTTGTTTCCTGGCATTTTTGCACTGTCGCCTAGTATATAGAACTTCAACTTTAGCTCAGTTGTCTTGATGTTCATTTACATACATCGAACTGCTCCTCATTAGCATGCTGGAATGCAGAAAGATGAACTCACTTTTTTTGCTCCTGCATAGATCGCAGGCATTTTGCAGGCGCCGTTGCTTGGAAGGAGTTGGTTCAGACATGTTGCAGGGAACAATCAGAAATCGCCAGCACTGCCGTATATAAACTACTTAGCACTGAAAGTTGATCCTGCCAAGACTATGACTGCGCAGCGCCGACCTTGTTTCACCGTCCGCGTTCGTTCCGTGTTAAGAGATGTGATTTCCTCCGTAGTACAGTTTCTAGTATACACAGCGATAGGTAGATGAAGGTAGGAAGCCAAGATTTATTCCGGCAGAATCGGCCCGGTCAGAATTGTGTTCGACCTCCCAATTCCAGTTGTCTCTTTCCGTCATGGTCGATGCAGAGTAATTCGCTTGCAGAATCATTGCTCTTGCTCCAACGCTCCAGACGAATCGCATGCTAGAACGATCACACGTTCTTCAAATTCTGGCAGTGCCACATTACATGCGCCTTTACCTGAACTTTCATGATTGAGGAGCTGAATCCACCACAGCAGCCCACCGTTCCTCGTTCTAAGAAACGAAGACTGCAAGGCGCATGCGATATATGCAGGCAAAAGAAAAGTATGTATCTGCATTCTTTCCAAACTAGGATGTCAGCATTAATAGTATCTTAGTTCGATGTAGGTGTTGGGTAATCAACCGCAGAATGTCATGCTTTTACAATATCAGGCGACAGCGCGAATATGCCCGGAAATAAATGCTCCAACTGCATAGCTTTCGGCCTGGAATGCACACGTGTCGTTGCATCAGCCAAAGTCCGTATGTTCGTCAACTTGTGGTCTTTCGTCTGCTGATTGAAAGACCGTGTAGGGTCGAACGACACATATTGCATTGGACCACCATGAGACTATCAAGGAGGATCTTCAAGTCTATATCAGCGCGATCCTCTCCGACAGCACACCTTATGTTGTTCCCAACGACAGTACCCTGGTTCGTACAATTTTAATAGACCTTGCGTGCTATGTACGGCAGCTTGAAGCAGATCTTGCTGCAACCAAGAGTCTCATATCAACCCCTTCAGTCTCTCCGGAAACATCCCAGAGCCCTAGGTACCCTTCCGATAATGAAGACGAAGCCGACGACGCGAACTTTGTTGACGCGCTTCGCCGCTTCACCATTGGTACAAGGGATGTTCGGCATTTCGATCCGTCAAGCGGCATGATGCTTATGAAGAGTGCCATAGAGATGAAGAAAGCCTGCAGTAATTCATCACCGACTACTCCGGCTCTTGACCTCCGTCGACCACCTTTCTGGACGGTTTACCCGTGGCAACGTCCAATCCCAGAAGACTTACCCCCTCTCAGGTTTCCTCCTCCAGACCTCTTGGATCATCTTGTCTCCCTTTTCCTTGACTCGACAAACAAACATTTCTTTATCCTGCATGGACCTACGTTCCGCCGTGAGATTGCTGCAGGAACGCATTTTTCAGTGCGTGATTTTGGTAACCTCGTCCTTGGAGTATGTGCAGTTGCCTCGCGACATTCTGATGATCCCCGTGTCGGACCACCCGCTCAAGCCGGATGGGAGTGGTATCTCCAACTACGACCTATACACCTGTCGAGGTTTTCGGCTCCGGCAACACTATATGAGCTGCAGCTGTACCCTCTGATGGTCTTGTTTTTATACGGGACAACGACGCCTGAAACGAACTTTGTGCTTATCGGGGTAGGCGTACGGTTAGCTCAGGACGTTGGAGCACATAGGAAGCGGGTTAAAACTCTGAAAGAATGGACGCCTGAGGATGAGTTGTGGAAAAGAATTTTCTGGGTACTGGTCATCACAGACATTATCGTCAGCGCGTTTGTTGGCAGACCAAGGGCAACGACATCTGAGCAGTGCGTACACACTTAGTCCTTCTCATACATTCACCAATAAGGACTCTCGTCAGCTTCGACGTGGAGCTTCCATTGGAAGTAGATGATGATTACTGGCCAGGGGAAGTCTTAGCAGACCCGGAACATCCATGGACACAGCCTGCTCACAAACCGGCAGGTGTGAAAGCATGGATTCACCATATCAAACTTTTGGAAATCCTCAGCTTTGCGCAGGCAACGATCGTAAGTCAATTTTTTGCTTGAATTCGATTATACTCACCGTCAAGTGCAGTACACTATAAAGCGCTCTGCTTACTGGGATGCGATATCTACGCCTGAATGGCACCAGAACGTTGCCGTCGAGCTCGATTCAGCTCTCAACAAGTGGATTGATTCCATTCCTGATCATTGTAAGAACCTCATTCTCATGACATGCATGGACTGAACTTGATCCAGTGCGCTGGGACCCACACAAGTCAAACCAATACCACTTTGACCAGTCCGTACTTCTCTACTCTACATATTACTGGGTACAGATGCAAGTTCATCGAAAGTTCATACCGAGTCCCAATACGAGCAAATACCCCGAGAAGTTGAACAGCGGATTCCCCTCTCTTTGTATATGTGCCAACGCTGCCCGGTCATGCAGCCACATCATGGACACCCATGCCAAGACCAGGATACTCCCGCTTCCAAATATACTAGTGGCGGTATTCCACTCGGCTTTAGTCCTCCTACTGAACCTCTGGGGTGGGAAACGCTTAGGCTTATCAACAAACCCCAGCAGAGCATTGGAAGATGTGTTCAAATGTCTGAACGTCATGCGTAAATATGAAGACAGATACCTTGCCGCGGGGCGGTATTAGTACGTACTTTTGACGGTGGCGCTGACTTGTGTTCGCTGACCTGAAAAAGTGATATCATTCGAGAATTGTATGAGAGTAACGTTCCCCCCGGCGACCCAGACGACGAGACGACGAGGAAGCGTGAACGGGACGTGGGCGTTGAAGAGACGAATTCCTCTCTGAACCTGGGGACTATTCCCATGGAAGACTGGACTCTGCCGTTGTATACCAGTGAACTGATGGTAGGGGACCAGGCTTATGGGTTTGGGGATCTGTCCTCGGGTGGTTCGTCTTTAGATGAGTATATGATGGCAGCGGGCGTTGGTGACGACGTCGGGGTGCCAGGTGGGCCGTTCTATTTAACGACACTAGTTTCTTATGCTCATTGGGATTAGGCGATTTACCTTCATTGGAAGGATACCAGGATTTCGGAGCGTACATGGCTAATATGGAGGAGTTCTTGGGCATGAGGACAGACTGAGGCAATGTGGCGGCGCTCTTATCGCTCCAAGGTTCACTCTAATACCACCAACGTGGATATCCAGGGCATCAAGTGAAGAGCACGTTGACTGCTTTTTTGCTTATCGTTCTTTTGTGTCCTTCTAACGATGCTAGATGATTAACTGTACTTTAGCACCATGAAGTGGTACCACTTAACACAGATCCGAGTTGAATCTGGAAATCTGTGATCAATGAAACGATGACCAGTCATATTACTTGCATTAGGCTTAAATTGAGCAGACATAAGTTCATAAACGACGACTATCCCATATATTCGACTACTATAAACTACGGGACTACGAACTAGCAACTAGAAAAAAGACAAACGATACAAATGTACAAAAAACACCCTTTAATTCTCTACTCTAAGTATCTCTAATTATGCGTGTAAAAACCGTCTGCGATGGGGTATATCAGTCGAAAAACCACTTGTACTGGTCGGGTATCTGGGGGCGTGAATGTCTACCGATATACCGTTACGGTCCGTCGCCGTAAATATTAAGGAGAGGATGTAAGTAACCTAAGTCGGACGGATTTTTTTGGGGGAGGGGAATGATTCGTCATAGATATACAAGTAGAGATGGCGCATGATTTCTGCATGGGTGCATTCGTTCGTCGGCGTAGAGGGGGCATGAAAAGCATAATAAAACGAGGGCAATGGGGGCATTGTTTGATTTTTGGGTGTGAATGGTGATCGTCGTCGTCGTCATCGAAGGAGTTTACCACCAGCCTTGGCCTCCTCCGCCTCCAGAGGAGCTACCACCCCAGCCTCCTCCGTAACCTCCTCCTCCTCCGTACTGGGCACGGCCGTAGCCTCCACCACCGTATCCTCCACCACCGTAACCTCCGCTGCTTCCTCCGCCACCTCCAGTTCTGTAATCGCGGCCACCGCTGCCCCGACCGCCTCTACCACCACCTCTCGCTCTGCCTCGGTATCCTCCACCACTGCCAAAGGTAGCTTCGTGAGCAACTGTCTCCAACCAACTGGGGATATCCTGGTTGGCCTCCCTCAGGAGTTCTACAAGTTCTTTGACGATGTTCCTGTTGCCGCGGTTGAAGAACGCTGTACTAACGCCGGTGTTTCCAGCACGTCCAGTACGACCGATACGGTGGACATAGTCATCGATGTCGCTGGGAAGATCATAGTTCACGACGTGCGTGACATTAGGGATATCAAGTCCACGAGCAGCCACAGCCGTAGCGACCATGATGGGGGTGCGACCAGTTCGGAACGTTTGTAAAGCCATCTCGCGCTCACGCTGGGTACGATCACCGTGAATGGACGTGGCCGGAAGGTTGTTGCCCATCAGGAAATCGCTCAGCATATCCGCCATACGCTTGGTCTCGACGAAGACCAAAGTCAGACCTAGATCACCGTTCTCCCTGTTCTGAGATGCCAAGATGTCGAGTAAGACACTTCTCTTATCATTGTCTTCGACGTACTCGATCTTCTGGGTGATGTTCTCGCTAGTGCTTCCGACCCGACCGACACTCAAAAAGACGTAGTCCTTGAGGAAGTCCTTGGCAAGGATCTGGATATCCCTGGGGAAGGTGGCACTGAACATGAGGGTCTGGCGCTCGTGGACACCGGGCATGTCTTCGCCTTGCACAATACGACGGATCTGGGGTTCGAAACCCATGTCAAGCATGCGGTCAGCTTCATCAAGAACGAGATACTTGATGTTCGCGAGACTGATACGTCCACGCTCGATGAGATCAACGAGACGACCGGGTGTGGCGCTCAACAGGTCGCAGCCACGTTCGATGAGACGTAGCTGCTGGTTGATGTCTGCACCACCGTAGACGACAGCAGGACGAACCCAGGACCGGTAAGCAAATTTGCGGGCCTCCTCGTGAATCTGAGACACCAATTCACGAGTGGGCGCTAAAATAAGTGCCGTAGGGTAGGCCTTCCGAGATCGGCCGTAGGAGGACGAATGATCAGGAGGCGCACGGGGTCCGTCATGGAAGGATGCGGAAAGAATGGGGAAAAGGAAGCCACCTGTTTTACCGGAGCCAGTCTGGGGGGACGCAAAACATTGGGTATATGTTCCAATAGCAGAAAGAAAAACTTACCTGAGCGCAAGCCATGAGGTCCCGTCCATTAGCAACAATGGGAATAGAATACTTTTGAACAGGGGTAGGGGTCGTATACATGGCATAGCCAATATTTTCGAGGAGGACTGGATCAAGAGGGGGAGAAGTGAAGGCAACGACTGGCTCTGGAACCGAAGCACCAGTCGCTTCTACGGGGATATCATCGTATTTTTCAAAGTTGATGCCGGTATGCTGCTTGGAGGGATCCGTCGGGTCGCCAAAGAGCTCCTTCTCGAGGCGCATGTTGCGCCCACCGACAACGTGACGGCCGTCTTTCCATACTCCATAACCAAAGGTTTCACGAGGCTGCGAGGGCTGCGACCAGTCGCGGCCTTGCGACTGAGGTGGCCCTCCACGGGAGGGTCTGGCAGTGTACGAACGAGAAGAAGTCGGAGTACCTGAGCGGGAATCGTTCCAGCCGTTTCCAACGCTAAAAGGACGATAAGGAAAGAGAGGATAAAGAGGGAAAAGGTAGAAACTTGCCTGTTCTGGTGAAGGTTGGGAGAAGACGACGCTCGCTGGGAGCTCCTGAGATGAGGAGGAACGTAGGCGGACTTGTTAATGTCCAAGGAAGAGAATTTGCCCTCGAGACCAGACGAGGAGCCGTTTACGATTGCATTTGTCATATTCTGAGAGTGCAGAAGAAAAGAGATGCGAACCACAAAGTGGGAGTGAAGAGAAGAAAAGCGCTGACAAAGAATGTAAAATTTGATGCTAGTCACGTGGCGTGGCTGTGTCTATAGATATTGATCCACATCATGATTCACAACTCAAGGCAGTACGAGGGCCGTACAAGACGGGTGTACACGATTATGGCTTGAAGAGAATGAATTATCGACAGTCCATGTATTGCGGCGTCGGAAGGACTAGAACATTCCCTATCGTCGCCAAAGCATTTGCAGATCAGTGTGACTGTATCATCAAAATGGCTTCATCTTTGTCCGAGCCAGCACCACGTTGCTCTCCAAACCGCTGATATATCACTGATTACAGTAAGGAATGGAGAAAGCTGTAATAAACAAAGCGCCACCGTCGGGATGCCGTAGAAGGAGCCGGCGGCAATTATCCTTTTTCGGTCATATACGTCACGGTACGTGGCAGCAGCTTTGTTTGGACATAACTTGCTTTCAATCGACCATGTCCCACTCACATACCCATGCTCCAGGCGAGACACACTCACACTCACACGCGCCGCCTCAGCAACAGCAGCGACCCATTCCGCCCCCGCCAGATCCCGTACTGCAAGCTCTCATTGACGCCCAATTCACACCTGTCGACCTCACCGTCACCGACGCCAACCTTCTCCTCTGCTCACCACATTCTCTCCCCGTCTGCACTGTCTGCGACCTTGACTTCTCCAGAACGAATGTCCTTTCAAGACTGCTCACACAGAACCCCAACATAAAAGTCCCTCCTCCAGGCCAGATCGTGAACAAGCAGCTGTCGGGCGCGGTAAATAACATAAAGGAAGAGGGAAATAAGCAGTTTAAGGCGCAATTGTACCCACAGGCCATACAGCGGTACACGGCAGCGGCAATGGCTGCCTGTCAACGGGCGCCGTGGGAGAATAATAACGTGCTGAGGGAGGAGCTCTCGACAGTGCTATCGAACAGGTCTGCGGCATATGCTGGGGCGCACGATTGGATATCTGCGCTTGCTGACGCGGAAGCTGTCATCCAGATACGAAAAAACTGGGCCAAGGGCCATTTGAGAAAGGCGAAGGCGTTGAGGGGTCTTGCTAAACTGGATGAAGCACAGGACGCTGTTGAATTTGGCTTGTCGTATGAACCTGACAACAAGGTGTGTTGTTCTTCTTTCTGTTCATGTTCTTTACCAACGCGTCTCTAGGAATTGCTGGAGTACAATGCAGATCTTGAGAAGCTCAGAAAAACAATCGAGGCAGTCAAGGCGGCAAGGTCGACGTCAAATGATTCTACAAGTGTAGCTGCACCTGCGAAGGAGGAAATGTCGCCATAATGATAACAATTTTTTGGAGACATTTGCGTACGTTTAATGTCAAGTTCGCTTTCCATTTTCAGTATGGGGTTTTGTACAGGAATCGACATTGTGGAATGCAGTACTTCGTCCAGGTTACTTGATAACCGGCTTTACACCCCGCTTTTGTGTGTGTGTTTTGTATATGTGAATTTGTGTCGTATGACGTACGGCAGTGCGATCGTCTAAGTCTTTACCTGTACCTAGGTCGTAGTCCACGCGCTCATTGAAGCAAGACAGTCTTATACCAACCTAGGCTGGCGTCAATATATTTTTGCGAACGGGCTAGGACAGTTTTGCCATCGTTTTTACGATATATGGGTGTATCCTCATCGATGTAGCAGACTCGGAAAAAACAAACTCCTTGTCTCAATCATCTGAAGTTGCAAGCAAGAGCCCTTCAGTGCCGTGATCATAATACGCCGTCTCTATATTTCTTCTACCGGTCGACGCGTTTTAGACCGTAGGGAAGATATTCGGACCCTCTTTGATAGGTTTTATGGGCCTCCAATTCCTATATTAAACGTGAAGTCTGTGAGACAATACAAAATCCCAGGTACTAACTAGACTTGTGATAGATAGTAAATCTTGGAGTATATGTACAATCTCAGACGGTATTACGCGTTGCCGAGAAGCCTTGGATGTCAAATGTAGTTGTTGGCGGTGTAAGAGAGTAAACACATTTGTGCGAGGCTAAAGCCTTGGGATTTCCCTGGATAATCTGATACGAGGTACCATCAGCTACGTTCAGGGCAGGAGGGTAGAGCTGATATGTAGCACCCTCAAGCGCAGTTGGCCAGAATCCCGGAACGAGATATCACTTTAAATGCGGAGACAGTTCCCTTTTACAAAGAGGTCGTTGAACAGTCTGGACAGGAGAACAAGTGTGAGCATACGGGAATCTCTGTTTCGCTTAGACTTACTTTATAAGGCGAGGAGTAGCCAGAATCCGCCTTGACCCTTTGTTCTTTCATCTACTGCATATACGTGTGTAAGTTGAATACCCCACTGGGCCACCGAACCCAAAAGGAATTGGACACCTGGCCTTCGTCATTTACATAAGGAGTCAGGCCAGGATCGGGACGGTCGATTTGTCGAGCTGATATCGAGCACAATCAAGTTTCCTTCGCCGGTATCAAGCTTTATGCGTCCATGCATCATGGCGGAAGCACCCATCACCGAATTCAGAATGATATGATGCGTCACAGCTGAGATCCGATGTTCGAGACCACGTACCGTTGGCCATTCGGACGGAAAGTCCTACAAGTAAAAGGGCCGCAGAACAGGTTTGAAAATGGGCGGCCTAATCAAGTCTGGTCCATTAGCTTAACTTTGATAGCCGGGCCGCTCCTTGATTGGCGTCGTGTATATACATACGAGATGGTCAGTGCTAAGAGGCTAGTACAATGAACTGACCGTCTGTTCAAACATTGAAATATCACAGAAAGAATACCTAGCTATGCCCACTCTTGTTGGGCTTCTTTCAGGGGATATCCGGACGTTGTGGACCGGTTATGATAGAGTTACACCGTCAGCATGATGCTGTCCCTTTGTGCTATCCCCTCGTTCGCTATAAATGTTTGTTTCTATGTTACTCTGATATTGCCTTTGTATTTCTGGGCTGGTACCATTCTGATCAGTCACTTCGTAACCGATTTCGTTGGGTAAATAGTAGAATCTGATGTCGCATATCGTTCGTGTCCGATGCAATTAACCTAAAAATAAAATAAAAACACTATTAAAATGAATGAAGGGAGAATATCTTGTAACAAGCAGTGATGTATCCCGGTCGGTTGTCAGGCTTACGTCCAAATACAAGGTATGAGACTGCTTATCCTTAATTTCTGTAGAAGGACCACAGTTACTTATCGACATCCGCTTTGACCCGAGACGAGAAGGATCATTTCAGCTCTTCTACACATGTTTTCGCGTCGACATTCTTGTACCGTATTTGAAAACAACAAGGCTGCTTAGCTGCTGCTTTCAGTGCTTCGGAGTTGTGAGAAAGAGGTGGATGTCGCAAACACGACCAAATTATCGCAGACTAGATGACCGGGGATGTCCGATGCCCAGATGTACACGCACTCTCTCCTCCTTTTTGATTCTCGAAATAATTGCTTTCGCAGTCTGGCGACGGTAGTGAGTACTCGATTGGAGCTGCGCTCAGCGCTGATTCGTCGAGAGGTCTGTTAGGATCACACGACTGACCACAAGCCAGGTAACTGCCAGTGAAAGAGACCGCTGTGGTGGCCAGACTTCCAAGTCGTCGAAATTCGCTGTGAGGCTCCCTTTTTACTCGTCGACAAGTTTATCTGATTGGACGAATGCCTTGATGTCGTCTCAAGACCTAGACGGTGGAATCGCAAAAAAACACCATGTCGGCTTATTCACCACCTTTGACGCCTCCGCTACGCCGAGTCAAGCCTCTCCCCAAACGCCAACGCACGTCTCCTTCGTCATCTCCGCCTCTTGCACCTCTGCCCCTAGAGTACTACATGCCGATTTTGACGAACCTCCTCGAAGAATCTCGCATCGAAGGTGGCAACGCCAAGAAACGCAAGGTCCCCCATGTCATCGGTGGTGAGATCCAGGGACGTGTCTCGAGGATCACTGCTGCCGGGATGCAGTTTAAGGAGAGTGTTCGAGTTCGGCGGAAGCATCTCGAGGGCTTGGTAGAGGAAGGAGAAGCCGACGTGGTCGAGCGAGCATTGACGCTTGGGCTCCTTGGAGACAGGGAAGGAAAACGCCGGCGACTCTCAAGACGAGACGTGGTCCGAGCAGGAAGATCAGTTGTTAAACTGTCTCCCCTCAAAGATCGCGAAGGGTTTGAGTTTACCTTCAATTACCCCTCTGAAGGTCAGCTTTCAATATTTTCTGTAAATTGAATGTACGCTGACCCTGCCACCTAGCAACGACCAACCTCCGAAACACAAAAGCCGCTGTAGATCTGCTTCGGAAACGGTTATCAGCACCAAAGAAGAAACCTATTGTTGCTGCAAGCACCATAAAACCTCTGCCCCCTCCTCCAAATACCAAGAAGAAGAAGAAGAAACGTAGTGCCCTTGCGAATGCTTCGAACCCTCATCACTTGCGGAACTACGTGCCCTCTCGCGTTCCAGGCGCCGAGCAGCCAGTCAACACTGCCAATGGTGAATTCGTGGCGGTGAGGTTCCTCACTGCGGAGATACCCCCGCGGAAGACCAAATCGAAGAGTGGCACCCCCACACTTACGGCTCCTACGCAACAAGGGACCAATGAGTGGATTTGCGCGTACTGTGAGTATGAGCTCTTCTATGGCGACGAAGAAGGGTATCGGCGAGCCATCCGAAGGCGGAAGAAGATTCTCAGAAGGCGACGAAGGGCCCGTGAGAGAGCCGCCAAAGGAGTTGCCGGCAAACGAGTCGAGAGAGAGGATAACGATGGTGACGAGCCTATCAGCGAGGAAGATGATTTCATTCAACCTGTTGCTGTTGGCCAGCGAAATGGCGTGAATGGTAAAGGAGAAGGAGCTGGAGAGACTGGTTATGGATGATATTACTGTAGTTCTGTATCTAATCAGTCCATCTCTGGAAATCTAATTGCTTTCAATCAGGATTCTTGTTCAGAGAGAGTATCGTATTTGTCTGACCGCAACCTCCAGGTTGACAACGGGGTTACATAGGTGCATTGTATCCGTCGTGCTGAGACCGAGTAAAAGTTCGTTTTCGTATGAAGAACCATCAGCCCGCCGATCTCTCGACGACTATGCTTCCTCGACTTCTGATGATCTTCGCATTCTTTTGACGATCTCTCAATCTTCCACCGCTTGTATGACTACGAATTTACTTGCTCAGGTAGTATTCAATACTCGATGGAGCGTTGGTGTATTATCTTGGGCTTGGTGCTTGTGTATGCCTATTTTTGTAGCACGTCTTCACCGACCTCGGAGTTTCCATGGTCCATCGCGAAGCTGGTGAGGAACGGTGTCCTTAACAGGCATCATGACTCCTAGATATCACTTTCTTCGAAGAGGACATTGCAGTTCTCACACTCCGGTGAATGTACAATTGGGTATTGATCCAATTCCCTTCGATTTACAGCGCGTGTCGTAGTCACTACTGACCAATATATACAATTTTCTGGTGTATTTTCCGCCGCATCTTTTTTGAGTGGGAGCGATAGACTTTTGTATCCCAGACCATCATGCAAAGTCATACGACCCGTCAGCACCTGTAATCCGGGCAGTGACCGGGACGCTGTCCGGATTACAGGAGAGACGAGCCTGATCCAATGGTTTCACATGATAATTCACTGTGCAAGACATACTCGGATGCTGGAGCCTCTACAATTCATCGTGCCGCGCCTCTGCCTCAGTAATCACGTCTTCACGTAAGAAAACAGCGTGACTTCCTCCCTGCATCTCTGTCCCAGCGTATGCAGCAACCTCGTGTATCCCACCTGTACCCCAGCCGTCCCACTCAAGGATACGTACACTTGCGCACGGCTCGGCAGTTTGGGTGCACGGATCGTCATCTGTAAGGAGTATCCACACCGATTCCGTTGGGACGGAAAAGGCTCCTTGGTCTGAGGAGGGCGATACAGTTTTGGAGAGTAAGTCGATGGCATGGGCCTTCCCTCCCGAGGTTGGGGTCTCGTAGTATTCTGCCTGGCCACTAAACAGGCCAGAGGGTGAGAGGGAGAAGACGACGATGTAGCCTGGGTCGAGGGAGGTCGCCCCGCGAGTGGTAGCGAATATCTGGTTGGCCGAAGGCGTGAGTAAGAGGGTGTCTCCACGGTACGACTGCGCAGAACCAGAAGCATAGAGAGGCTGAGAACCGACGAGCGTGAGAGAGGGTACAGGCGTGGTACTAAAGGTGTACACGTCTAATTTGTTACTGTGCTCGGCTACGCAGTAGAGGACTTGTCCGTTTGGATGCACTTTCACATGGCGTGGGCTGTCTCCGGGCTGCCCCTGAGCTATCCCTACGCGTTCGAGCATCCCGTCAGGATCTCGTTTGAAGATGTGTATCTCCTCCGTTCCAAGGACCGGGACGAACCCGTAATTCCCATCACTCGTGAACTCTATCGCATGAGAGCCATATCGCAGTGCTTTCTGCGTCTTATCGGCCTCTTCGAGCTCATTGGGTTCGACGAACAGGACCTCTTGGATTTTCTGTCCCCAGGTGCCGGACGTCGGGTCAAGTTCGTGAACTTCCCCGGTGGGCCCACCCATGGAGTATGCATGAGAGCCGAGCGTTGCGATATACGACGATGTTGCTGTGATGGGCGTGCTGTTGATATAGGTCAAAGAAGGCAGGGTCCATGCGTGTAGGGAAGGCGGGGACGCCCATGTGGTGGCATATACTGCCTGAGGAGTCTGAGCAATGTATTGGTGCGGTCCAAAGCCAGCGATAGTCCGGACGAGTCGGAGGGAACGGTTGGTCGGAGAGAATGCGAGGAGGAAGAGTGAAAGGGAGGTGAATGAGCCAGAAAGGATGTGGATGTCCATGGCAGGTCCTAGTGATTCATGGACCTGACAATGAGCTGTTTAGCGTGCAAATTAGAGAAAGAGAATAATCAGTACCAGAAGTGTTGGTAAGGAATCTGAAGCCTTCACGTAACGGAAGAAACTTTCCGTAATGATTGAATCAAGATCGGAATAACTTGGTCGCGATCACGTGGATAAGTTCCGCTGATCACATATATCCACGTCCACGTGGTCCATGCTGCTTCCGACCAGTGCGACAAACTTGAAAAACGAAGGCTAAAGCTTGACCTCACTCTGCCTTTAAAAAAATCACAAAGCTTGTCGGTAACCTGCGTCTCCAGCCATGTATGCTGATCAACATCGCCGCAATGGTTCAATTTCTTTCATGAACTATTGTTCTTACTTCAATCTTTCAGCTTTACTGAGGCGGGTTCATACTCACCTATCCAGAAGAGCTCGACTGACAGCCTCTTTCTTCGCCACAGCGGAGGAACTCGGCTACGATGTGTCGGGTGCCTTTGTTACTTGCCTCTAGAAGGGAAACCTTTAGGGTGCACCTTTCCGTATGGCCATCGTGTAGTCAAAACACCTATCGAATAGAGGTATGTCAGCATAAAGGTTACCTCTATCACGGAAGGAAGCATGTTTGAGTCGTTTTTATAATAACTTGAGGAGCACCCTGAAAGATGAGATACCACATCATTAATTATCGCCAGTGATTCGGCCACTGGCTCTTGAATACATGTTTAGAAGATGGTATGTCTACCAGAATATTTCTGCTGACAATGTTCTTCTGTGTGGCAAAACTACGAAGGTATCTAATCCTATTATACCGTGATTGGTAGAAGAATATAATCTTCGACACCCACGTTCTCATACTAGTACAATTTGGATTTTTGAACAAGTAACACACTTGAATTTGACAGTACGTATCTCAATTTGTTCTTGTTAGGTTTCGGCGCCGAAGGCTGAAATGGGCAGCACTTGTCAACAAGGCCATGTTTCTTCTCAAAAGGCTCCATCATGCTCGACGCTTGACCCAATGTCTTTCTACCGCGATACCCACTGAGGAAACAGTGAAGAATGACTTCCGTGACCTCATGCGAAAAGCAGCACAGCCGGTAGCGGTCGTGACGGCCTTGACGCGTGAGGGTCACCGCTACCACGGCGCGACGCTCTCGTCATTCACATCGATTGCCCTCGACCCCCACCCTCTCGTCGCTTTCTCCCTCCGTATGCCTTCCCGCCTGGCCAATGCGATCAGAGATGTTCCTCCGAACCCCTCCACCCCACACCTCGTCGTGAACATACTCGCTGAACACCAGCCTGACAGGGCAGAAGACTTTGTCAACGCGACAGAGCACATGTGGGATCGCATACCGTACACACACAGCGAAGAGGGGATACCTGTCCTGTCTGGGTCCTTGGGAGCTGTCTCATGTCGCCTCGTCGCATCACCGATACCCTTGCATGATTTGGACTTTTTAGAGTCGGGTGTAGAAGAGAAGTTGGTGGAGGCTCCGGTGCTCTCGTCGGAGCTGTATCTCGCTCGGGTGTTGAGAGTGGAGAAGGTTGACCAGGAGACTGCTCCGAAGCACGAGGTGCTACCGCTTATTTATCGACATCGGACTTATACGACATGTCTGCCGTTCGATGAGTCTACATGACCGTCGCGAAGAACGATGGTATTTTTTTGTTCTGGTGCCGCGGTCGCTGTGGCTTCGCCAAAATCTTCATCTTTCGCGACAGGTACTTTGGCACGACAATTTACTTCGTCTCCAGGCCTTTGGTAGAGTTATCAAAACATCCTTCGCTAGCAATTAACAGCAACAAAGATAAGGTCGTGTATTCAAAAAAATGACAGAAGCAAAAGTTGAGCTATCGTACCGACGATGAAATATATGACGATGAAGAGAACTAGAAGAAACTACCTCATCTGACTGGCTAATGATCAGACGCTATTGTATCCAGATTGTGACACTCTTTCGGGGATCTGCGCAGGGTCAACTATCAAAGAGTACGCAACATTTATCCCTTTCACTTCGCTAGGCTGACAGGTAGACTCGCCTAGTTAAGGTTCAACATATCACTATGAGCCTCGTCTCAGGATCTAGAGCGCCTCTCCTTAGAAAAAAACATATCCTGTCCATACGTTGTTCGGGAGTCTGGCGCTCAGGCTATATCTGCACCCGCCGCACCTCAACCAGTCCTATCCCCTTGTGATAAGATCTAGAAGCTTACTGCTCATGGAAGTTTCTTCAGGCTTGCGATGGATCTACTCCTGCAGTCTCTACATACACAATTGCCGACTGTGGACAACGGTCTTCTAAGCTTACTACGACAATAGGCCTCAGCATGACACCTTCGTCATCTATCATTGATCTCACGCCCACAGAGAGGTGGATGCACCCAAACTGAGTGCTGGTATTCAGCATCCCACTCGTTCTGTTCCCGGTGCAGATAGACGTATCTATCAAATTCACTTTCGTGGTGCATTTTCGTAGTCGTACTCTCAATGCTGGAAGTCTTTACTCATACACCTCAGAGTATGTACCATGAAAGATATCCCGATCATAGCGACAGTATTACCAGATTCTAATGTCCATTTCTGACCCAATGGCATCACCTACACAGTAGACGACCTAGTTACTTGCACGGCCTCGCATGACCTCCTCAAAAATGGCTTTTCCCAACTCAGTGTTCCACCTGGGATCCGAGAAGGGTACCACCTCCTCGCCGTCATCCCCACCGAGACCGAGTTCGTTCCACATCGCTATAACGTTATGGAAGCCGTACTCCTCCAGGACATCTCCGCGAAGGATGTTCGCTCTAAGAGAACATCGAAAATGCGTTCCCAAGAATCTGACAGTATCGATGTGAGAAGGAGGAGGTATGTGTGTGGGAAGAAGGTGACGTGTGGTACCCATGTCACGGAAAACGATGATACGGCAATTATCCTGCACATGATTCAGATTCATCAGTAGAAAATGACCGACTTGTAGGCAACGTACGTTCACGTCAACACTGAATGCATTATCGAGGAAGTAAGGAATAAGCTCCTTATGCATAACGGTACAGTTCGACGACACTTCCATCTCCTCTCGACTGCTGTCCCCTAAGCGATATATCTTATCAAACATAAATTGAGGCCAGACGATCTCCGAGTCATTGATGGAAACTTACAGCTCTGAAGAAAAACGGAGGATTCATCCAACATATATCAGTCATATGTCTCGGCGATTCTCCAGTGAACATGCACCGATCCCCATCACGCTGTCGGACTTGCTCTTGAATCATCGGAGGAACATTGAACTGGGAAGGACATTTTTTAGTAGTGGGACAAAGTCATAACATACGGTCGCAATCACCAATTTGCGTGGGTCTCCAAGTGGACCTATGACGCCCTTCTCAATATGTTTCTGTTGCATAGCTTTGAAGGACCTCATGTCCTTGAGATGTCTCACCCACGGGACACCTTGGTGGTTATCTGTAAGGCGTGATTAGGATAGGTATGAGATGACAGAAATCAAAGGAACACTCACCTGGAAAGAATCATCCATAATCACCAGGAGGGAGCGGGTCTGTAGAGAGTGAGGGAATCTGCGGTCCAGTGGGTCCAATACCATATGACAAGACACCAAATGGTTCAACATCCACTGGACCGAGCGAGAAGGGTTCCCAGAATGTAGGTTCACACTCCCTAGTCCAACGCTGCAAAGTTTCACTTGTCACAGGAGTGAGACGTTGATTAATCCCTATAGAATGTGTGAGCAAGAGAGGAATATGAACAGATTTAATTACTACTTACCAATCAAGAGCACAGAAGGGAACGTGTTAGCCCAGACGAATGTGTCACGTTCAAGGAAAATGGATCTTTTGGATAAAGTATGAGTTGTCTTGTTCATGATGGGCCATAGCTGTGATCAAAACGGCGGGTAGTTTATGCACAAAATTGTTTGATTATGTCATCTGAATTCATTTTCTTCGTTTTCGGTACGAGAGCGCGGTGGACCTCGTAGGGGTCAGTATATGCGAGTGAGATGAATACTGTCAGAAAACGGAGTTGTCTGATGTCGGCTACGGGAGTTACATCTTCAAAGACGATCAGAAGAGTAGAACGGAAAAGAGAAAAGAAGCAACTCACGACGAAGATTCTGACGAGGACCTCTCCAGTCCAAGAGCAACAACCTCAGAGCTAACACCAGTTTACGTGTGGGTAGTTTATGTACAAAAATTGTTTGATTATGTCATCTAATCTTCGCTGCATCAGGTAATTGATTGATCCAATGATGCCAGTGTGGTTGAGACGTTGGGCAGTGATCGAAAAGAATCCGAGTTATCGCTGTCCCATATTCTGGACAGCGATGATCCTTTTCGATCGCTGACAGCACTTCTATCCTCCTATGAAGAGCATTACCCTGGTTCCACTCATTTCGCTGGAAGCCGTCGCACTCGAGACAGCCAACTTATCCACATGGTCCTGGCAATTTCATGGCCAAGCAAATTAGCCACCACTCTAGAGAACACTATTTAAAGGGCAACACTGCAACAAGATACATCCATCCTCCTCCACGGATATGCCTGCACCCCAACTTGATTTACACACAACCTGCCTCTACCAGAATGAAGACCAACAGAATATCCACATTTGGGCATCCGAGTCGACTAGTCCAGTAACATTCGAGGTGCTTTTTGAATGGCTACACGTTATCACAGATTATGGAACCCAGTGTGATTTATCATATTGATGTTCTTCAACCGTTCCTAACGATGTGATTTAGGTGTCGGGCTCTATTGGATGGGCCCTCTCTGCTGCAATGAAACTGGAGACCGTGGAGGGGATCCGCGAAGCACATGGGATGGAGTACATAAAGATGTAAGGAGCATGATCCTAGACGGACTTGATAACAGAAACGTAATCGTGTCTCTGGATAACACTGGATGTGTATGGGCGAGCCACTACATCGCCTTTTTAATCCAGCATGGTGCGTTCTTTGACATCCATATATTTATATTATATTGTACTCACCTCAGTCTGACAGGCGAAGTTACGCCCTGGCGTCCTGAGGTCAAGAGTCCATTCATCTCAGAGCGACATGCTTCTCAAGGCAACACTACCACTGCTGGATCCAAGGCTAGTGTCCATACCGGCAGTTCATATAACAGGGTGTGCACCATTCAGACTCGTCATCTTCAGCTGGGGTTTAATTTTTTATAAATTTTACAGAGTCAGTCAATAAGGATGGCGGTTCGTCTCCGGGACATGGGATGCCGAGCGACCGGCAGTCCAATGCTGGAGAGAAACCGAGGCTACAACGTTGTCGGCTTTGACGTTGCGCACATCTTTCCTCTTGGCGGATTCGCATTGGTAAGCTTCTTTGTTTCGGGGTCAACCAGTAGCATTTGACTTCCTTTTTGTCTTCAGTTCAACAAATGTTTCCCTCGCACTAATACGGCATTCCATCAAAGCATATCGATACCTGAGATCACAAGAAAGAGCGATCTTGACGCTAAACGGAATGCTATTCCGCTCTGTTCGGAAGTCCACAAGCTGTTGGACGATTACCAATTCGGATTCGATGAGGAAGTAAGCACCTAACCAATATTCTTGAAATTTGAATAAATTAGCTCAGAATGGTGTTCGTAGAAAAGCTACAAACCCCACTCATCATCATCATAGTGATTCACAAGTATCGTTTACAAAACTGGTCCACTAGATAGAGGTTCAATATTCCAACAGGATCGCTAAAATGAAACTCTGGGGGAATCCTAAACAATGTCTTAACACGTATTATTCTTATTGATATCGAAACGTCTTGGTTCCGTCGTTGTAGATATTGTCAAGTCAGTGAATATTATTCGTACCCCCACGGTTTGTTAATATATCGATGGATGCTGTCTGTGTCCTGCGGCTTGGCCGAGATGCCTGAACCCGAATAAATCCTCCTCTCGCCCGAACTGACTCTGAACATTCGCCTTCGGGGCGAACCACCACATTCGGCTTTGGCAGACGCGCCTACGCACCTTCACACCATCATCCACCACGGAGCTCGCTTTCACAAGGAGGACGACTTATTCCAAGCGGGTACCAGTATCCACCATCCTCCTCGCCAGTCCAGAGTGCGTATAGCCGTATCTGCCGTATTCACTTTCGTCGTTTTCGATACGAGAGCGCGATGGGCCTTGTTGCGGTCAGTATATGCAAGTGGGATGAATATTGCCAGAAAACGGAGGTGTCTGATGTCGGATACGGGGGTTATGTCTTCAAAGACGATCAGAAGAGTAGAGCGTAGAAGAGAGAAGATGCAACTCACGATGAAAATTCTGATGAGGACCTCTCCAGTCCAAGAGCACGGCAGACTCCAACCTCGGAGCTCGAGTGACGAGTCCATGTACGCCTGGCATCCATCCAGCTATCCAATTCCGATGTTATCGAAAAGACCAACACTCTCAAATTCTCCACAGCAATCGCGCCATCCATCCCGAAAAGGCAGCGCATCCATCGTGGGTTGAGGTTTCTGATGCTGACTTTGAGCGTCTCCAAGGCTTTGCAGAAGCCCCGCTCATGAAAAGCATCGTCGTCGTCATCATCTCTCCCAACACTGACTGTCTAGCTATCGCAGTGACACAGGTATTTGTATCTTTGTGTCCGGCATGCTTGAAGACCCGTGTCACGTAAAAATGGGATGAGATAAAATGTCGTGGCAAATATACTGGTATATACAAATTTATATTTGCTCCAGAATGTAGTCGTCTGACGAGGGAAGAATAGTTTTTTTTACGCTATAGCTATGGTTTTTCTTGCAAGACCATACTCGAAAACTTGCTGTGCCTACGGATTGAGGGTCCATAAAAGAACAACACCTGCGAAATATCATCAGCACTGAACCCGTTGGGAAACGATGTTACGCACAAAAGGTATAGGAATCAGGACAGTGGCTATACACGCAAACAACGTGCTTGCCCAGGTATATCCCAAATTGTTATACATCTGTGTCGTAAAAAGGGGGAACGCCATCGCTGCAAGGTTTCCTGAAGGAGAAGCTGAGTGACATGCAGAAACATGGATGCATAAACTCACGAGAAAGGCTCTGACCAGCAAGTGCAGACGAGGCGAATGTACCATAACTAGTGGCAAAGTTAGGTATATAAAACATGGATAATGAATGTATAGAACGTACGTGTCCGCGAGGTATGTGAATACGGCCAGGAAGACTATGAATATCGCCCACATGCATATCTATGCTGATTCAGTCAAAGGACTCGTCCTGACAAGGGGACCACCATACCGTGATACCAATAGCAGGCGCAATCCAGGGCACGAAAGTGAATGAAGTCCATGCGTAGAGAAACATGCCAGTAGGTAGCATGATAGCAGCGGCGCAGGCCATATACAACCGAGCTTCGGGGCCTCTGTGTGGGTAGTTTTTGCTGTCAAGCTTTATGTGAACAAGGTCAATGAATTCAAACAAGGTCGAAGCTTACTAGTACAATTTCTCTTGAAGCACATTTGTTGTGAAACCAAGCACGCTTCCGACACTAGGGAATGATCAGAGTATTTACGAACGCGGAAAGCAATAACACACATCATGACTGCAAATGCGTTACCCAGCTGTCCGACGTTGAAGTTGTGCAAGTCCCTGAAAATAAAGGGTACAGACCTGGAGCGGGTGTCAGCAGTTTCAACTGATCGCAGTGGACAAACCTACTCGACCAGTGCGTATACTACACCCCAACAAAATCCAGCCCAAATCTAATCGCCCCGTCAGTGGATATAGAACGTGAAACGGGAGTCTTTAAGTTACACTGAAGCTTGCTATGATGGGTTCCGTGAACAAGAGGTCTACAGGCGTCTGTAAACATCAACCGACACAGAACATGAATGAAGGCTCACGGATCGGACGTGTGATCGATATGAAGATCAATGTGCGCAAACTTTCCCGCTCATCCTCAATGCGTGCTCGATATCGTTTATCGCCTGTGTCCTTCCGTATCTTCTTCGCGAGGCGTGTGAGAAGGATCGACGAACGCGTTTCTTTCATGATGAGGGGGAACAATAGGATGTATACTCCACATATCCTTCACAGAACACATATTAGTACGCAATCATAATATGTTGGTAGGCAGATCACTTACATCATCTGGATCCATTGAATCCATTTCCATTCAAGGCGTTGGTTCATTTCGATCCACCCTCCCATGATAGGACCGATGCCTGTGCCGCCAATAGCGGCTGCAGTGAAGAAGGTCATGGGAAGACCTCGGCTAAAGGTGAGAACGCGCCATCAGAACTAGTACTTACAATGGCAATGACAAGCGCTTACTCTTGTGGGACCCAGATGTCCGCAATGGTGCCACCTACCATAGTTGCCCACGTTGAGCCAAAGGCGCCTTGCAAAAAGCGGGCAACGATCACAGTCTGGACGTTCTTTGCTCTAAAGTAAATGTGTTGTTAGATGCAAAGGGCGGACAAACGGAGGACTGACAGGGCTACCATGATGTACATCAGGAAGAAGCCCCCTGCGGACACGATGTACAATGGCTGGCGGCCGAACTCTTCGCTGAAGGAGGCAGTGAAGAGGGGGATGATGGCGAACCCGAGCGTGAACGTGCTGAGTCCAATGGTCGCCTGGAATTGTGTACAATTGAGGTCCCGCGTCATAGAGTCAAACCCTAGGTTATACCCCGAGGCCGTAAAAGCTAGCAAATGGTCAGCGAGAGCCTCGGCGGCAACATAAAGACTGTACCAGCAATGACAGTTGAGAAACTCGACAATATAGTGATCGCCCATTTCCTTCGTCGCGAGAAATTCATGGGGTTTCGAGGATCGTCTGGTTCAAAATCGACCTGGCTCGTGTCAATAAGCAAAATTCAGACGAGAGAGGCGGCGTTGAGAGTACATATAACGGCTCGACGTAGTCAGCTTTCTCCTCTACATCAGATGGGGTAGGGCCCTGTGTCAGATGTAGCTGACTGAGCTGGCGTGATAGAGGAGCGCCAAGGGGGTCATCAGAGGCGGGTAGTACCATCGTCGACAATCTGAGCCGGGGATCAAGACCGGTCTCGTCAGCATCCTTGAGGGATTTGACGGCGAGTCCTTCAGGGTGCTCTGGAACACCAGTAGCCTTAGGACCAACAGATTGAGAAGGTTCTTTGCTGCGGGGATGCATTGTCGAATGAAGGACAAGAGGTAATACACTGGATTGACGGTGTTGACATTTGACAGCAAGGCTTTTATACCTATGGCCCGCAGTCCAGTTTTTCTAGACTAAAATATGCCATCCCAACCATTTCTTGAAAACGCTATATTGGGACTTTGTGTGGACGAAAGTTGAAGCAGATTCCAGTCATATGGTTCGTATTTCGGAAAATCGGCATTTTGACTAGGTGCCTAAGCTCTCCGATCGTCGTCCAGTGACAGAAGGTACTTCTGATAAGTTCGAGTTGTTCTATGAAGGATTAATCCGCGTTGTGTCGCTCGTTGGGAGACGGATAGATTCTGATGTATAGAATCCGAAGATTGTGATAGTATTAAGCCACTAGCATTCATAGCAGATAGTATGAAGCCGAGTCGTCGCGCCGAAACTAGCCTTTAAACATTGACGAAAAGGCTTTTAAGAAGCAATCTGTATACATCAGGTTCAGGGTCACTGATGATGGTGAACTGACTACACATTGCTGACTCAACTTTATTAGCTTTTGGAAAAACGGGTTTCTGCTGTGAAAAGTTTCCCAGTGATGGAAAAAGATATAGTAACCAAAAATCAGTGTCAGCGCGATAGTAAGATGTAGTGATGTTGATACCTCCTTATTGAGTGCGGTCACCCGACATACAACTGGTAACAAGCAATGACCGGCTCCTCACTTACGTATCTGGAGAGGTTTCGAGAGATGGCGACATGGTAAACAGACAACTATGACTTGGCGCAGTCAGATGATTGTGTCAAGGAAGGAGCTTCACAGCCACCAGGCCCCAATTATATTTTTCATTATTTTAAAATGCTATTTTACATTACCGATCAGGTCCAAAACTTTTGACATTGTAATATCACCCCACCCTGTGCTTTCTTACGCTACATAGGTTCCCCTGTGCACAAGCATGACGATCCCCGCGTTCACGTTCCCTTCTTCTGCTTGACTCAGCTTCCCAACAGGAAATAACCGTAATTAAATATTGAATGGACACGGGCCAAGCGGAAATAGTAACCAAAAATAACAAGCTGACCGTGACTTAGAATGATCACGATCTTCATGGTAATATAAGCGTACAGTGCTGAATCCTTCAGCACCCCTTGTCGACGACCGAGGGTAATTGAGCGAGTTCGCCGCAAATGAGGTTTCTGCTGTGCATACACGGCTCGGCACGGTCGAATTATTGAAAGCTGGTGCAAAGTTGCCGCGGTCGCGCAGCGGGTGTGAACGAAGTAAATATGATAAATTTTTCAGTCGCTCGGGACAATAGAACGGCTGTATTACCTGTGAATGAGTAAAGACAATATCCACGAGTAGTCACAAGTGGGTGAAATACACAAGCTTAAATAAAAGATACGAACTCACTCTCAGACGTTCGAGATAATAGAACTTCCTACAGTGTTTATACATGATCAAAGCGACTCGTAAGTTTAGGATAATTAGTACACGAGACCCATGATATTGTCACGTACGCCGCCAGATCTCTCTTTTATAAGTTGGCATATATCTTTGGTATTCTTATGTGCCAGCGAGTCTATCGTATCAAGTATAGGTTTCAGAAGGATATTCAACGATTCCGAATCTCTATAATCACTTCGGTTGCTTTGCTAAGTCACCCGACCTGCTTGACGACTAAATTTCGGTATTGAAGCGCAATTACTTGTATCCCTATGTCCAGCATGCTTTAATGCACCGTGTCGTGTAAAGATGAGATGAGATGAGATGAGATGAGATGTCGTGCAGATATACTAGTATATACCAATTTGCAGTTTCTCTAAAATATAGTCGTCTAACGCGGGTGTGGGTATGTTTTTTGCGCTATAGCTATGCTTTCCCGTGCAAAACCATGCTCGAAAACTTGCTATGTCTGCGAATTGAGGGTCCATAAAAGAACAGTACCTGCAAAATATCGTCAATGCAAAATCCGCTGGGAAGCGATGCTACGCACGAAGGGTATAGGAATCATGACAGCAGCTATACACGCAAACAATGTGCTTGCCCAGGTATACCCAAGGTTATTATACATCTGTGTCGTGAAAAGTGGGAACGCCATCGCTGCAAGGTTTCCTGAAGGAGAAGCTAAGCGACATGCCAGAAAGATGAATAACAAACTTACGACAAAGGCTTTGACCAGCAAGTGCTGACGAGGCGAACGGACCATAACTGGTTGCAAAGTTAGATATATGAAACATAGATAAACGTTTAGAACGTACGTGTCCGCGAGGTATGTGAACACGGCGAGGTAGACTATAAATATCGCCCACATGAATATCTAGACCTAACTTAATCAAAGAATAAAGCCTGGGAATGGAGACCATACCGTGATACCGATAGAAGATGCTATCCAGGGCACGAAAGTGAACGAAGTCCATGCGTAGAGAAACATGCCAGCAGGTAGCATAATAGCAGCGGCGCAGGCCATATACAACCGAGCTTCGGGACCTCTGTGTGGGTAGTTTTTGCTGTCAAGCCTCGTGTGGACACGGTGAATGAAATCAAACGAGGCCGAAGCTTACTGGTACAATTTCTCTTGGAGAATATTCGTCATAACGCCAAGCAAACTCCCGACACTAGGGAATGATTAGAGTACGTAAAAACACTGAAAGGAATAACACACATCATGACAGCAAATGCGTTACCCAGCTGTCCGACGCTGAAGTTGTGCAAGTCCCTGAAAATAAAGGGTATAGACCTAGGGCAGGTGTGAACAGTTTTAACTCAAAGTAGCGGACAAACCTACTCGATCAGTGCGTATACTACACCCCAGCAAAATCCAATCCAAAGCTAATCGCCTCGTTAGTGGAAATAAAGTTGAAACGAGAAATTTATTGTTACACTGAAACTTGCTACGATGGGTTCCGTGAGCATGAGGTCTACAGGCGGCTGCTAAGATCAATCGACACAACATTAATGAAGGCTTACGGATCGGACGTGTTATCGATATGAAGATCAATGTGCGCAAACTTGCCCGCTCGTCTTCAATGCGTGCCCGATATCGTTTATCGCCCGTCTCCTTACGTATCTTCTTCGCGAGACGCGTGAGAAGGATTGAAGAGCGCGTTTCTTTCATGATGAACGGCACCAATAAGATATATATTCCACACATCCTACAAAAAACATATATCAGCACGTAATTACATTATGTTAGTAGGCATGGCACTCACATCATCTGGATCCATTGAATCCACTTCCATTCAAACCGCTGGTTCATTTCGATCCAACCTGCCATGATGGGTCCCACGCCTGTACCGCCAATAGCGGCTGCAGTGAAGAAGGTCATGGGAAGACCTCGGCTAAAGGTGAGAGCGCGCCATCAGAACTAGTACTTACAAAGACAATGACAAGCGCTAGCGCTTACTCTTCAGGAACCCAGATATCCGCAATGGTACCACCTACCATGGTGGCCCACGTTGAGCCAAAGGCACCTTGCAAAAAGCGAGCAATAATTACAGTTTGAATGTTCTTTGCTCTAAAGTGAAGATATTGTTAGATGCGGAGGGTGCACAAATGAAGGACTTACAAGGCTACCATAATGTACATGAGAAAGAAGCCGCCTGCGGACACCATGTATAATGGCTGTCGGCCGAACTCTTCGCTCAATGAGGCAGTAAAGAGGGGAACGATACCAAACCCGAGCGTGTACGTGCTGAGACCAATGGTCGCCTGGAACCGTGTACAGTTGAGGTCCCGCGTCATCGAGTCAAATCCTAAGTTGTACCCTGCCGCTGTAACAGCTAATAAATGGTCAGCGCGAGCTCACAGTGACATAAACACCGTACCAGCAAGGAGAGTCGAAAAGCTCGACAACATAGTGATTGCCCATTTCCTTCGTCGCGAGAAATTAACAGGATTTCGAGGATCACCTGTCTCAAATTCGACCTAGCCGTGTCTGTAAGCACAAATTTGACGAGAGGGAGGGCGTTGAAATACATATAACGGTTCGATGTAGTCTGCTTTCTTCTCGACATCAAATGGGGTAGGGCCCTGTGTCGGATGTACCAGCTGACTGAGCTGGCGCGATAGAGGAGCGTCAAGGTCATCAGAGGCCGGTAATATTGTCGTCGACAAGCTGAGTCGAGGATCAAGACTGGTCTCGTCGACATCCTTGATAGATTTGACAGCGAGTCCCTCAGGATGCTCTGGATCATCAGTAGTTATGGGACCACCGCAACGAGACGATTCCCCACTGCAGATATGCATCGTGTATAACGAAGGAGGTTATGTACTGAATTGAAGGTGGTGACATTTGACAGCAGGGTTTTTAAACCTATGACCCGGAGTCCCGTTTTTTTGACTCACTTTTCCCCTCCCAAACATTTCTTGAAAACGCTATTTTGGGAATTTGTGGGCGAAAGTTGAAGCAGACCCCAGTCGGATATGGTTCGGACCTCGGAATCTCGGAATTTTGAGCAACACCATAGATATCGGCCCGGACAGACCACCGACAAAAAGCGGAGGAATTAGTTTGCGTTTTGTCGCTCCATGGGGGACGAATATCTGATCGATATAAATTCTGACATATGCCTTCAAAGCTCGCATTACTGTTGAACACTTGACTCAGAAACAATGGCCAGAAAAAAAAACAAGCGGCCAAATGTCGCATCCTGTGTGGACTCGAAATCAGCCTTTGAACGAAAAGACATTTGAAAAGCAAACGCTGAGTCACTCGTTTCTGGTGTAGAACGTTTGTCAGCCATGGTGATATGGTAATCAGACGTTGGCAAGAGGCAAGAATGCAGTTTGGCTTTGTTGATGCCTCCTTATCGAGTGCGGACTCCCGACGCATAACTTCAAACAAGCACTCAATGGCTCTCCACTTACGTATCTGCAGAGGACTCCAGAAATGGCGACTCGATATACCGTCAAATGGCTCATTCCATTTGTACAATTCCCACGGAAATTTATCAGGTCACCGCTGCCGTATGGATTGCCAATAGGTTCATCTCTGCATTATGCTGCAGTAGGGCAGAATTCCAAGAATTCGAAGATGTAGGAACGAATACTATCCATTTTTCTATCCTTTCTATAAATACACGTCGCATATGGAACTACCTCGCAACGACGCCAATCGAGCCCCACACGCATACTTGCCCCTGTCACCAACAATGACGACGACCAGCGGATCACTCCTTTCTTCATTACCACCACCATGGGCGTCGAGGACGATGCTCCAAAGGTGCCCAAGCAGCACGACTTTGCTCCTCAGCCCGTTTACCCCCTCCCACACACGGACAACATCAACCGTGATGAAATTACCAACGACTTCGACGCTGCCAGTGATACCACCGCCACCAATACATCTGACGAATTCGACTGGGACGAAAACGAGGGGGCTGGCGAAAAGAGCAAGATGGAGGTTCGTGCTCGAAGGGGAAGAGCAATATATGTCGTCTTCATCAAGCTTGCAAGACCTGTTCGGGCGCTGTTAATTGGTGTGCTGGGGGCTGGAATATTAATTACTCCCTTGTTGGTGGTGCATTTCCGATTCAGAAATAGTCCTGCTAGGATTCATGTCCATGTCTGGTCCTTGTGGTTGACCATTGTCTGGGCGGCTGGATGCGCTACATATCTGGTCGTCGATTTGCTTCCCCGGCTCATCATTGCCCTAATCGTAATGTTTGGAGGCAAAGTTGAGCGCCTCAAAATTCAAGTCGAGGTATGGACGCCTAAATCAGTCCTTTTCTCTTTCTGACCCAGTATTAGTTGGCTGTCGCCGTCTCGGGATGGCTCAAACTGGCTTTAGATATATCCTGGGCGTGGATTAGTTTGTCCGTCATTCGCAGAATTTACCACCCCCCTGGTTCTTATTGGACTATCGTCAACCGCATAATGTCTGCCTTATTTGGTGCAGGAATAATCTTTCTCGTCGAAAAGCTTCTGCTCCATCTCGTCGCCATCAACTTCCATCAGAAGGCCCTTGCCGACAGATTGACCGAGAATCAGATTGCTCTGCGAGCTCTCGACAGACTCTCTAATTCTCAACCTTGGGCGTGGAACAAGAAGGGGCCCAATACCAAGAAAGGACACAAGAGTCCCGCGAGTTCTGTTGATCTCAACACTTTAGCACAGGAGGCAGAGAAGACTTCTCGGCCGAGGAATTTGAAAGGCCGCAACCGAAGGAGAACAAAAAATAAGGCTATGACGAGTGTCATTGTGGATCAAGTCAGTGGAGTCATTGGACAGGTGGCGTTGAAGGATTCCAAGTTTAATCGTGCGGGAGAACTTGGGAACTTGCATTCTGCTCGTAAATTGGCCAAAAAGCTTTTCAGCGCTCTTAACGACTCTTACCCTCCAAGGCAGTATCTCATCGTGGATGGTAAGATATCTGTATGTATCCATCGAGCTGATTGACCATGGCTTTTAGATTTCTTCCCGTATTTCCGCTCCACTGTGGAAGCTCAGCAAGCTTTCGATATTTTTGACAAGGACGGGAACGGCGACATAAGTAAGAAGGAAATGCGGGAAGCTGTTCAGCGGATCTACAAAGAGAGGAAGGCGTTGGTAGCAAGTCTGAAGGCATGCTTTTACCTGCTCATTTCAACAATTAAGGATGCTGGATCTGCGGTGTCTAAACTCGATGCAGTACTCCTTGCTGCTGCACTAGTCTGCATCATCTTTATATGCCTGCTTATATTCAACAAAAGTGATACTTTAGCATCGCTTGTACCCTTAGGAACAATAATTTTGGGGTTCTCGTTCGTTTTTGGTAATTCCGCCTCGACCTTGTTCGAATCGGTGCGAGACTTGCACTTGTCCACTTCACGTCATCATTCATGCAATGCCATTCTTAGCTCATTTTCATTTTCGCCACGCACGTATTCGATGTTGGCGACCTCGTTCTTATAGACGAACAGGTAATAGCATGTTGGTCCCTCATGGAGCATCACCCACTGAAGATGTTCGTAGCCTCTTTTCGTACGTGAATTTGGCCTCTTCTCGACCACGTTCCGGCGTGTAGACGGCCAGGAAATCGTCGCACCTAACAAACTCCTGGCGAGCTCAAAGTTGGTGCACAATTTGAGACGTAGCAACTCCATGTGTGTTCTCCTTACTTCCTATCTGCTTGATATCTGACGCCATGTACACAGGTGGGAAACGACGACCTTGATGGTCTCATACAATACGCCTTTGGAGACTATCGAAGCACTCAAAGCGAAACTCAAAGCCTTCGTTAATACCAACTCCCGTGACTGGTCTGGGTTTGACCTTAACATCGACAAAATGGTGAACCAGAACGCTATCCACCTCATTGTGGCTATGGAGCGTACGTGTAACCCGGGTCCCGTCGAGTTCATTATGAATTATTTCTCCACTAGATCGACCGAACTGGCAGGACTGGGGAGGGAGATGGGCTAGGCGCACAGCGTTTATGAGAAACCTCAAGACTATCTTGGAGGAGCTGGATGTGGGGTATACGATGCCTCTGCAGCCGGTGTTGTTGCCCGATGGTCCAGTCCCTGGCGGCGTAACGAGGAGTCCGCCGTTGGGGTTCAGTCTGGCGGGAGCTGCGAACGCGAGGATGTCATCTCCTGGTTGAATTTGATGGTAGATGCGCTTTATATTGCTTTATCTGTTTTGGACATACATTGGACGCATTTTATAAAGGCTAGACGCTCACAATGATACTTCATATCTCTGCAAGAACGTACATCCTATTACCATCAAGCAAAGTACGGTTTCTCTTTCCTCTCTTCGATTCCATGCTCTGTAGCCGGACTATGAAGTTGAAAGATCTCGTCTCTAATGCAAACGTTGCATAGCACCCGGTGTAGGCGAGTGACCCCCGGGCAAAAGTCAGGCACCGCTGGCGATTCGTAATTTCCATAAGGCTGAATGGCCATAATTTTTGCATTCAAGTCACAGATACAGGGTATATCGCCTACATAAAATCCGATGTTCATCTCCATTCATCCCCAAACGTTTCATCATCGTACAATCGTCCTCAACCACCATTCATATCTCCGTGTTCTCAAACTCCAAAAATCGTACTAATAGGTTTGCGTTGCCGAGCGTGACTAAAAGCAACTGTTAGATGGTTCATCGGAGGAAGTGAACGTGAGCGTACATAAACGATAGAATTCATCTTTGCTCAAGTCTGGTAGCCGTTGATCATATGGGCCCAGGGTGATACCGAAGCGCTGATAGATATTGGTCAAGAATGATACCACTGAACATATACTGAGAGCGTACCTTGGGATGTATAGTGTGTACTTCGCGAGGCCGTAATCCCAACGTAGTGGAAGTGACGTCCATGTCATGTTCCTGCAGATACCGCCGGAACGCGGGCTCGTGATCATAAAACGCGTCCACAGACTCAATCATGTGCAGCAATAGCGGTGATCTCAAACCCTGATTAAAGATGCTATTCGCTTTAGGCTGTCAAAAGAGAATGAGCGGGCGGGTTGTCAGGTACGATTAACGTACTAACCAGACCGGGGATGTTGCAGTACTTCTTAATTAACCATTCTACTGTGCGTGGATGAGCCTGGGCCGAACTATCGCGGCGACCTGCATGCCACACTTTGGAGTGGATAAGAATAGCCGAACGTTCATTCTGCCTGTTCAACAGAGGTCCCCAATCGTTCAAGCATGCCTTGATACCGGCAGAGTCCATCGTGCTCGAGGCATCCACCCGGTCAAAACACGGTCCCCCAAACGCCGGCACAACGCCGGCGAACAACCCCTTCGATAGAATTTTAGAATCGAACTGCGTGAGGTGGAGGTGGATATTGAAGTCCTTCATCCTTCTTGCGAATTCGCGGAGCTGGTCCTTGACGTGGAAGAACAAGCATCCGAAGATGTCAGCAAATTCCACCCCATGCTTTTCGCCAGACAGCTGGACGGCGGACATGTCCCAGCCACATAGAGGGTTCGCAGTTCCTGATGACAGCCATTCTCCATTCACTGAGAATAACAATCTAAGAGAAGATCAGTTTTGGGGACGACAGACAGGGAAGTCGTAGCATAGCGAACCTATTCGGGTGCATAAAGGTATTCGTGTTCAGAGAAAAGGGCGCTAGAACGCCTGTTTCTCGAAAACGTTTGATAGCCAGTCGGTGTCCAGGAGTGAGCTTTGATAGCAACCGATCATGGTCGTCCGACTTGGTGGCCTCCGCAAAGACTCTGCGCATGGATTTCAATGCCGTTGGAAAGTCGTAAGAAGACCTGAACATCTCCACAGGGTGCTTGATGCCCGCAGATGTTTGTAAGGAGGAAATCTTCCCTGAGCCTCTCGTAGAGAGGACGACACGGTAAGATATCTCCCCGTCAGAGTTGGAGCCATAGACGTAGTCGATGCAACGTTGCACAAAGGAGGCACCTGCAGCAGGAAGAGCCGCAGAATACATGAGATGTGTCGCAAGTTCGGCTGCTTCGTCCATGGACGGGCCAGGACCAAGCAAGGCAAACAGAATGATAAGATTCCTGTTCACCACGATAGGGTCTACGTCATTAAGCAAGATGTCACACTTTCCCTGGTAATGCTTGGGTAGGCCGTTGACTGTCTCCACAAGGTTGCGAATGTCTCCGGAGGCTAAGGCTCTTATCAGCGCAACGTACGCTAGGATAAAGTGGGCATACCAGCAAAACACAATTTGAAGTCTTGGGATAACGCCTGGTCACCCTCATTAAAATCTAATCGCAAGATGTCGATAGCCGGCACATCCCCCCAGAGATGTTCAGTAGATAGATATTTCGACCTGAACCTGGGCTTCCTCTTTTCCAGCACCCAAGCCGGTTGCCAATCATGCTTGAGGTAGAAGTGATTACAGGCGGTACGATGTCGCGGCCAATGCTGTTTTTGACATCGCTCCGAACAATACTGATTGAAAGGTCAGCGGAGTCGCAGAGAGGGTTGAGTTACCAACTTTGACGAGAAAACACTGTGGAATGGGGTCGGCTATTGGGTGAATCAATGAGATTGGGACACGTACCCCGGCACAAGACATTAGCCCTGGCTCCATGCAGCCTTTATATCCGTGCATCCAGCCACTCTGATTCGCACACATCACTCCCGATAACGTCCCCCCATTGGGGTCTGAGCCCATCCCAAAAGACATGAGACTCTCCAGCGACAGCAGTCTCGAGCGACGAGGGAATACGTCGTACTGCAAGTTGGTCATGGGCGACTCGGGTCGCTGAAGACGGATAAGCATGGACTTTGCTCTATGCATAGTGAAGAGTAATAGTTAGGGTTTAGTAAAGGAAGAGATGCATCGATAATGGATTGCCTGCGTAGAGGATGACGCCGCATATGCACTAATGGAATATCCGCGGGGAACGTGTGGAAGGCGGCATTCTTCGAGAATATGAAGAGCGCCGGTCTTCTTCGATGGTTACGTCCACAATGTGTCAACAAAAATTCTACAAAATCGCCTGTAGTCGGTGTTAGCTACGCGACGTCGGAGGGACTCGATACCAACCCACGTCATCCGAATAGAGTATGAGGTTCTCACGCAGAACATCATGTCCCTGCCGCTCGAAGCCTTCGAGCCCGTACACCGAATAATAGACTCAAAGCCTTGTCATGGGGCTTTCGAGATGCACCTGAATCTTCGTGAAAGATATCATTCTAGCCTTTCAAGTACTTGCTGAGTTTATGGAATAAGGCTAGGTCTGCGCGACGTCTAGTGCAAATCTAATATCCAGTTACCAAATAGTGGTAGTAAGAAGGGGGCAGGCACGAACCTTGAATAGGGAGAAACTCGTTTTGGTCTGAACGGTGTTTAGGTGCAGACTCGGAACCGCTCGCCCTAGAGCGTGCAAATCGACGAAGGTAACACAGGAAGAGCGCGACGTTTTGATTAACCTTGTGCAGAAACAGAGATTTCGCGAATAACACGAGTGACTCTCTACAGTGCTTGCGGCCTAAAGGAAGGCGACCACTCCTCGTCTCTCCACCTCGAATATACCGTCCAATCGTTTCATATATTCACTGACAAGGCTTGATTAGTTCGCCTGAATATGGCCAGTGAAGTAATCACTACAATGGTACGATCTGAGTAGCCTCAGAGGGTTCTGATGATCGATTGTTCTAAGAGATTATCAAAGAAGTGGTCAAAGATACGAACTGGATATGCTTACATGACGTCTCCCGCTTCAGCCTTCTAACAGCATCGGTTTCCCTCGGTCCCTGACCCATGAGTCTTAATCACCGGGGCGTAGCGCGCTCTGTTTGCTGGGATTCAAGAGCTGCCGTGAGCGCAAGCCTCACGTCTGTAGGACAACCGGTCCCCCCGAATGACTTTGTGATTGCCAGTGGTCTACTCTAGTCACGGTTCGAGTATGCATGCGAAGATGAAAGAAGGAGGACAAGGGTATCACGTCGGGAGAGACGACGGTGGATCGCGACGCGTTCAACCAGGAGGTATTCCTCATTAGGGATATCGGAGTTTTAATATCCGACAACACGATCCAAATGGGTTAGGACTGGTATTGCAAACTTCAAATTTGCAGTTTGTAAATGTCACCTACTTTACATGAAGAAATTCGATGTCCCCAAAGGTTTAGTCGGTGGCGCCGGAAACCGTGTCAAGATCTGTGTCTTCATGCCCGATCATGGGATATGTTAGTGGCAACTCCACAATGAACTCCGCAGACGCAGATAGTTGCTACGCAGAATTCTCCTGGCATCCTTACCACTCCCTCCTTGATTTCTGGGATTCAACAATTTTGTGTCTTGCATCTTATTTGCCATTGAAACCTTCCACATTTCTTTGTCAACTTTTCAATCTCATGCTATAGTTAATACACAACATCTGCACGAAGACATCTACGGATCCGGGTTGGAATCAAAGACGGTCAGTATATTCACAACGGACAGTGTCTAGTTGATACAGTATATATAGAGTGTGGATGTGCTCTCATAGGCCAGTATCTCATTGTTCGTAGTTCCCCCATGGCGACTCAGACAGCTATTCCATCAAATCTTACAGACACCGAGAAAGTTGCCATCATTCGGGTTCTCGACGCTTCTCTGAACTCGACAATTCTATATGCACTATTGTATGGTACGCAGTGACGTTCTATGCCGCGACATGCTATTATTTACCAATGACAGGCCTATACACTGGCATTTTGGCCGTTACCTTGTGGAATATATGTAAGCCAGGATCTTCTCCACTTCACTATCTCCGCTGAAGTGAACGGCACAGTCATCACCAAACTTCGGCACATTCGACGAGCGGTTATAAAACCCATCGTTATCATTCACATCCATGTTCTGACTACAATAAATTTTGCTGCTTATTGTTCATATCTGCGCTCTGCATTCATTCAAAACGGGCAAAACTTTTGGACCACGTATCTGCAACTTGATAGAGCAGGACAGGCACCCGTTTTGGAGGCGGGTATCTCAGCATCCTTGAGTACTCTTCTCGCAAATATAAATATGGTGTGTGTGTGATTCTTTTGACTCCACTAGAGCTCACCTTTCATACGGCTATAGATTTGGTACTGCTGGATGATTTGGGAACGACGCTGGTATATCGTCCTGCTTCCCATGTTGTTTCTAGCTTTCGCGGTGGGTATGGCGTTCCGTTACTATCTACTCTCTCATGCTCATGGAAATACCCAGTATCAAGGATCATTCAAGTATATTACGCAGATGTTTATGCCATTGATGCACTGCGACGAATTGATCTATTTTTGTATCTCCATCTATCCTTCGACCTGGCGACGACATTGTCGTGCACTTTGCTCATCATTTACCGCATCACAGTTATGGTCGGTGTTAGGCGTAGAGCAAGACGTGGAATAAAGGCTTATCTTCCTTTGATTGGAGTGCTAGTCGAATCATCAGCTCTGTATTCGATAACGCTGGCACTGGATTTGGCTCTCTGGGTGCACCTGGAAAACGGGTCTTATTACTTCGATGCTATAGCTGCTATCGCAAAGGTAGGTTCATCACCTTTTTCTTTTTTCTAAATTCATTCACCACCTGTCATAGGGAGTTGCGCCCACACTCATCGTAGGTCGTGCAGCAGCACGACCAGATGACTCCAATCTTAATGAAAATACGGTGTCAGCACTTCAGTTTCGGGTTCCAACTTCGGAACCTGTCATCACAAATCTTCAAGAATCTGACATGCAAAGAACAGTCCCTGAGACGGACATTCAAGCTCAATCGGAGCAGTCGGACGAACTCGTGACAGTTGTAGTAGAAAGGAATGCAACGAGCCTCGCAATGGACAAGTAGACAGGTCGGATTGAGACTATGGATTGTCTCAAATTTAAATCACCACCTTTGACTGGTTATCTTTCTGTCTATTCTTTGGCATATCATCTTTTTCATGTATTGTGTTTCTTGTGTTTTCTATTTTCCGACCGATTATAGTACATTTAAATCTATACGTTCTCTAACTTCCCTTCGGGCGTTCATACTGCGTATGGTTCTCAGAAGTATGACACAATGCACGGGCAATGTAATGTCTCCTAGACAGACAACGATACTGACTTGTTCATGTGAGGCAAGAACGGAACGTATGCATAGTCATCGGTACAGGCGGCGAGGTCTATCCTAAGATGTTATTAAACCATTGAACCAAAATTCGTAGCAGCCGGGATCGTCCTACTATTGCTCTTCACCCCTCAACTAGCCCTCTCTTTCTGTAGTTAAATCTCGGTCGGTGATAATATGCTCAAGGCCACAGCAGTGTCTGGCATTGATCTGCAAAATAACCAACATTCATGAGGATGTAGTCTGTTGATAGTTCAAACGATTCAAGCCTGTGTTGTGTTATGAGGCTATCGAGGACATCAAGAATTGTGGAAAATGTAGAGTAGATCTACGGGTGTTTATCAGAGTCGATCTATTTGGTACTAGAGGCCCTAAATTGATATGCAGTTGCATCAGGGAAAAAGGAATGTCCTACGTAGCTCCAGGTAGACTGGATAGACCTTAAAGGACACATAGCACATAGGCACTTATGTAGGTCCACTGTAGTATAACCAACTTGTGGTTCCATCACTATCCCAAGTCAGGACATAGCAACTTGGGGCACAAGACTTTCAATGGACGACCAAATTGCACAGACGTAACTGGCCCTCGTAACAGGCGCTACTCCCCAGGCACTCTTTCCTCCAAGAAACTTTCTATCCTCATAATAAGCGATCTGTCGCATCTATTATATGAAACTCTACGAAATCGTACCGGTATCCAGGAGATGGGCATTTGGAACTTTGGTCAATTATACTTCACCCCGGTAATTAATATTTCTATCGCTACTCTGGCAACACTTTAGGATTTCCATTAACACGACTGTTCTATAAAGTTCATAGAACGTGTTGTGTGTTAATGTGATCGATCGTGGACAATCATTCTTCGAAGCTGACAACTTCACGGACACAGGTGCGGTACTGGCCAGGCACATCTACCGAACCTCCTCAAATGACTAGTACTCGTAAAAGAAATAATCTTTATACTACGCGGAACCCCACTCTCGAGGCTTTTGTCCTAATACGTGCATGAAGCTCTCATAAGTGACAACTCCATTTAATGTTTTGCGGTCAAAGTCAATAGTGTCACCCTCGTCTTCAGCGTCTTCGGCTAACCTAAATCCCTTCTTGAACAATGTCCTTAACGGCAGTATCCATTGGTCCTTCAAAGGGCGGAATTCAGGTTGTAAATGATCCAAAATTGAATCAGTAACGTCCTTCGTGAGCCAAAAGTCTCTCTTTTGGCTGCCCGCGCGTCCAAATTCACTCGGTAGCTTAGCATCCCAGCATTCAAGCACAGGATCCAGTTCGCGACACGTCCTGTTCTTCAAATTGAAGTGCACGCCGGACCAGACGAGAAGATAAACAAATGACTCAAGGTCATGGCGATAAAAATGAGGTATGGGAGTTCCCACATTCTTCAGAATGTCGAGTGCCATGAAAGGCACCGTGCCAGTGCGCTGTTTCATGCTAGATCCAATAACATTGCCTTGGTCGTCAACCCGGGAAGCGTTATCGAAGTCGTTCAAAAGGCCAACGGCATTATCTTCCTCATCTCTGTAGAACATGACGTTTCCTTCGCTGATATCTCGGTGAAGAACTTTGCCTTTCGTAAAAGCCCAGTAGTGACCTGAGAACTATGAGGATCAATAATTCAGTAAAAGAACCAGTACGTACATTCGACAATATCAATATAAACTTTCTTGAATTCATCTAGAGACTTGACTTCATGAAGACCCTGACATCGGCGACTCACAGTCACCAGAAGATCACGATATTCCATTATCTTTTTGTGCTCATCGCTAACAAAGACAAAATTGAAGCGAGGAAGGTGCAGATCGGTATCTGAATCGTAGAGTCTCTGAAAATGAATTTGGGGAAGATGTTTCTTGAGTTCGGGAGCAGCAGCGAGAATCTCCCCGATCAGCTGCGATTCGGTTGCTGGACTGTTACGACTCGGCCACTGAAGCTTCAGAATCAAAGGGTAGGTCTTCTCCACTTCGTCATCAGGCTCGACAGGCGCCACGAAGGTTCGCCTTCCTTGAAATTCATGCGCAAGAAAGAGAAGGTTTCCGTTAACCGTGAACACGCGCTTCTCGCCTGTTGCATCCGAAAAGACGAACCTCCTTCCTTTCCAGCTGGGCTCTTTGTCATCGGAAAAAGTCGAAGGGTCAAGAAAAGGGCTGAATCCGGCGCGTTCAGGGGTACAGACGCACATCGCATAGAGGATGAGAATGAGGTATTTCGGCTTGAATTCAAAATTGAACGAGAGGGCGTGGAAAGCGCCCATGGGGTCATGGTACCACATAGTGATATCAGTGTCACGTAGAGCGATGCTGGTAACGAATGTGCGGTAGGCGGCAACAGCGCATTCGAGGGCATATGATGATAGCTGGGTTACCTTGTTCGTGACCCTCGCTCGCTTTGAAACGCGCTGTTTTGTGGTATCCAAACCACCAGCCTCATTGGAATCCTCTCTCCTGCGCTTACTTGATTTGCTACCAAGCGAAATGGCGACAGATCCTGCGGAGACTACGTCTCGCGATGGTGGCGGTGGTGTGGTTTTTTGGGTAGCATGTGGCTGGTGGGACTGCGCACCTGTCTTGTGGCGACCAGTCACTTTGGCTGGAGCGCGCATTTCGCCAACCGTGTCTTCTTCTTCCTCGTTAAGTCGTCCTTTCTTTGACTTAGCTACTTCCATGGGAAATACCACTAGTCCCCAAAGGTTACGGATCCCTTCCATATACGCCAACGTGGAGGAGTATAAAAAGAGAAAATCTGGTTTCCTGATGCCTCTCTTCGCCCCGTCGACGAGCTGGGCATTCCCTTTACCATGCCATGGTCCGATCCTGTGATCGAGTTCATCTGGCAAGTGCCCCAACTCGGAGAGCCGGTCGATAATATTGTCGCATATATCCTTGAATGGCTGGTAGAGATCGGGCTCCCGTTTGTTTGGGTCAGCAAGAGTGGCAATGTACTTATCTATGGCCGACTTTTTGAGCTTCCACCCAGCCGTCAAAGTGAGAATTTTCTTGATGTCCTCTTTACTCAGGCCCCAGACCAAATGCACCCAGGTTTCAATGTCGAGGGCACTATCAGTGAAACTGATAGGAGTCAGGATACTCTGTAATTGAGACTGCTGTTCCGGTGCTGAGATTCGGACGCCTAATCGTACGCGTGCAGTACGGGGAGTGGTCATGTCTGGGTAGAAGAATCAGTCATGTACTAAGAAGCAAGCGTGTAATGAATTACTTGAGAAAGTCGAAGGTGAAGAAGAGCCTGAGGAATTGTACGACTGCCAGCACTCGACAGGTTGTCTGAGAGGCAAGTTCGAACAGGAGGAGTCCATGGTAACATAAGGCAGCAGGACAGCGAAAATAGAACAATAGAAAAGTAGTCGGGATGAGCATGAAGCGACAGTGGCAGAGTGGCACGGTGGCAGTAAACACTCAGTCGTGTTGAAATCACATGACCGAACATATTTTGTCCCGAGCATTTGACCCCGATGCACACAGCCACCAGGTGGCTGCGCTTCGCCGGAACGAGGATGCCGGTATTCGTATTCGACGGCCTCCATCACGAAAACATGTCTTAATACCACGATGTCCGAAGAGATGCCCTCCTCCTGGAAGTCGCTGGCATCGTCTGCATCTAGTCGCCTAAAGGGCTACATTGCGCAGAAGGACCTCCGGACTCGGAATATCAACCTTCAGCGGCGACTCGGCATAGACACTGAGAACGGGCAAACTTGGAAGGAATGGGCCGGCCAAAAGATCAATAAACTGTCATTGAATGGCAACCAGGGAACAGAGAGGATTGCATTGTTTCCTGGATGGGCGGCGAGAAGATATCTGTCCGACAAATATGACGGTGCAACTTGTATGCGTCTTCCTTTGGTGCTAATTAAACTAATTGCATGGTTGGTCAGGTCCATTCGAGGTTGACGTCTACATATCTGGATTTGCTTCCGTTCATAGATCGCGGGAGACAGCAAGCCGGTCTCAGAAAGCCTTCATAAGTCTGGCAAAAAGTGCGGCAGCCCTTTCGCCGGCCTTTCTAGTTGACCGGTATCATTAGGTTTCGCCTCCCTGCCTAAGCTAGACTCGGAGGCTGGGCCAGAGGAATTATTAGGCCCAAACAGTGCATCCACTGAAGATTTGCTGGACACTGTCAAACTACCACCCCGGCCCGAGGAAATTACGGAGGCGTTTGAAGTAGAAGCACTCGAGAGGCAGTTTCAGCGTCTCAATCAGAGCCAGTCTTCTGTAGACATCTCTGGTACACCATCACAATCCTCCTTCTCATACGACACACAGCCTCCTGCTGACCGTGACTCCGTAACGAGACTATCAGGCGACCTTCGCAAATTGCATGCCAACTTGGAAGCCAGGCTACAGCCTTTCTGGTCCTCAGTTCTTCCCAGTCGGCTGGTGAACATATGCCTCTTTCCAAAACCTCTTAGTGCAGTGGATGACCCAACAAGCAACGGTCCTATCGCATCTCAAGACGTCTCTACGGGGGCAGATGGGAGCTTTCAAATCCGCTTTACCATCAGATGGGAAGATATGTGTCAGCACCCTGGCGCGCTTCACATAGCGTTTGGTGAATCTAACGTCGAACATGAGTTGATAGCTACAGCTCGACTTCTACCTCTGCCAAAACCCCCCGGTGTCTCTCCCGCCATGGATATTGTCGTCCCAAAACCTGTCTTGCCGACCTTGACTGCTAGAATTCCTTTAACCTACAGTCCTATACGTGTAATATCGGACATTGATGATACCATCAAATATTCGGACGTTCCTGGAGGTGCACGCAGCGTTTTCCGCAACGTTTTCGTCAAGGACTTGGACGATCTTGTCATCCCAGGAATGGGACAGTGGTATACCAAGATGTGGAATAAAGGCGTTCGCTTTCATTATGTGGTACGCATCTGCCTACTCACATGACACTAGTACTCAATATTTCTCTCTTTCAGTCTAATGGCCCTTACGAATTGTTACCTGTGCTGGGAGATTTTCTTAACCTTGCCCGCCTGCCTCAAGGTATATATAATATCGTAGCTTTTTGAGGAACGGATTGCTGACGAATTGCAGGATCAATCAAACTTAAGTCCTACGCGGGACGTTCCTTGTTCAGCGGCCTGTTATCGGCTCCCGCTGCACGTAAACGCAACGCAGTTCTGGAAATCTTAGATTCATTTCCCCACTCCCGCTTCATACTCATTGGCGATACCGGCGAGCAGGATATGGAGCTCTATGCAGAGTGAGTATTCTCTGTAGAACCTAAAGTTCGAGGCTCATGGTCACCCTAATTCTAGATTCGCCAGTCAGCGACCTGAACAGATTCTGGCTGTGTTTGTCCGACACGCGCACACTGGAGAAGCGCTCGAAGATCCCACGGGTTCAAGTCCTACCGGGGACTTCGAGTTGCGTTCTGCACCTGCAGCATACGGCTTCGAGTCAGGAAATACGCGTGTTTCTCGACGCTCGGCCCCGGGAACCATCCCCACGACGTATGCCGTTCGGACCCCAACGACTCCCCCCAAAAATTCAAGTCAGCTTAGCGGCGACTACTTTGCATACCCTTTAACTGAGGAGCCGGAATCGATCGCTGAGAAAGAGTCGACGGGATCGTTCTTCTTGTCAAATTCCCGGGCACCTTCTACACCTAAGGGTTCACTACTGACGGATGCAGAGAGAAAGAAGATAGAGCTACAGATGCGCGTTTATAGTGCGAGGGCGATGATCCCGAAACATATACCCTTTCGCGTGTTCAGATCGCCTGAGGATTGTGTGGAAATACATCAGATTTTGTTATAATGGTCGCTTTGTTTTGTCTGGTATATTATCTCTCATTATTTGAAATGGTCTGGGTTAACTTATAGAATTGGGGAGGCTACGATTCTCTGTTAGAGGTAGTCACGTACGAAGTTTGGCCATATTCTGGTCGGGATTAGTCGAGTTTCCAAATTGATTCGGCTTGGACGCCTGCTTTCAAATTTGTGGTAAGGAACCTGATACAGGCAGTCTGGTACTGATGTGTCCATGCACGAATACAAACAGGCGGTCTCATGCCGCTCGTGACCCTTCATTCCAGCCTACATACGCAGTACGAAAGCAAAATACTGATACAATAGATGCCAATTCCATGATATTCTTCTTCCAACCAAGTCATATATATAGCATAGTGGATAGAGTGCGTATGTTGATGCATAAAGATAGAGAGCGTAGGCACGTCGTCGATGATAAAATAAGCAAGCATTCGGTCAGGGACTCGATGGTAATAAGATAAATGGGAAACGGGAAGGAGACCGAGACGGTCAGACCTGAGTCTGGTCCGTGAAAAGGAACAAAAGGTACAGGCCAGCCCCTACAGTCCCCGATTTCTCAAAACTCGAGCACGGGCTTGCTCCATGGACTCCCTAAGCAGTGGGCTCTCCGACACTTGAGAGTCATCACCAAACTTGAAGCTACTGGGAGTTGACATGAAGCCTGCAGCACCGTCTCTTGATTGAGATTTTGACCCGGAGATCGGGATGGGCTGCGAACCGAGGTCAAATCCAGATGTACGCGGGGAAGCAGAGGTGGGCGCGGATGAGTAGGATGGCGGTGCGAAGATGTCGCGAGGCCGCCGTTTTCTTGGAGAGGCAGATCTTCGTGATTTACGTGGGGTGTCTTCTTCCTCCCAGTCGTCGGTGCCATCGTCCACTTCATCTGCAGGATCTTCGCTCATGACAACTACCTCTCTGCCAAGCGCCTTTCTGCCTTCCTCAATGAGCATGGTAAGCTTGTCACCAATCCAATCCATCTATAGGCAAAGTCAGACGAGTTTAAAGGATGATGGGATGAGCCACACCTGATCCTCTACATTGTCTTCGGGAGGAGGACCTTGAGAAGTGGAAGGGAAAATAGGAGCGGGTTGCGGTGGGGGTGGTGAGTATGCGCTGGCTCGTAACCGTGCTCGACGGATACTCTGCGTCCGTTTGACAGAGCCAACTGGGTGCCGTTTACGGCGCGGAGTAACATTGAGGGCCTTGGGTTCTTCGACAGGTGCTTCAGGTGGAGGTGACCATTCGCCTTGCTGATAAGGAGGCGGTGGAGGCAGTAGCCGTGCCGGCTCCTTACCACGATCTCGCCATCTGCAAAAGCCCTTAGCTGCGTCTAGTGATGGATGGGCCGAACTCACAATCGGTAAACGGTGATCCCAACAGCGGTTCCTATGAGGGCAGCACTAAGAGCAGTCGAGACAATAGTGCCAGCAAGGCCGCGACGACGTTTTGCAGGCGGTGGGAGTTCTACATGGATAACAAACACAAGAGAGGGCATTAGCACAAGGCTTGGTCAACAATGAACGCGAGAGAGACGAGAAAGATGTACCAGGGATGCTCGCCATCATATATCCAACCACAGCGTGTATGTGGCATGGGCTAGAAGCTGGACTGGAGCAGCCCTTGATTGCGGCAAGGCAAACACATGCAATGAAACAGAGACAGTCTGAACAGGAGTATTCACCTGCAGCCATCGCTTCAATTTCTTGAAACTCGTCCTGCGTCACCTCCGCCATGTCTCGGTACTTGGAAGGAGTGTCAAGGTACCCTCTTGATGAGGCCAAAGTGGTGGTAGAGAGGCTCGGCTCGGCAAAAGAGGGCTCCCATCCTCGCTTCCGTAGTACTTGAGGAACAGGGGATGTCGACCGCGTCAGTGGTGGGCGCTGTCTACGAATGCTCTTTCCGTTGCTGATGCCCTGTTCCGGTGCTGAATTTGGCTGATCGGGAGGAGAGACATTGGAGGTTGGTTGTGTCGTGATCTGGGCAGAAAATGGATTGGTTATTCCTGGGACAGATAACTTGAATGTGAAGGGGAACATAGACATGGGTATCGCTCGAGAGTCGCGCGACGGTGGGATCAGATACAACCTTCAAATCTCGACATGAGTTCGCTATTTGCCTTGGTTGCGATAAATAAACAAGTACAATGCTCGGCACAGCCATGATCGCCTGATATCGTCATTTCGGCCTTTTTTGAGTTTGCCGTCTGCCTCCAATTATTCTCGTCTGACTGGGAATTTTCGGTCATCTTAAGCTTCAGTGCAGTATCCATTTCGTCCACCTTCCACAGAAACCACAGGATCACCCACCATAGGCAGGGCTTCTTATTCATAGTAATGCGACTTGTCCTGCCAGTGAAGCCAAAGTGAAGCCGACTTCTTCAATGCCGGAAGTTTCGTGTGAGTGTATGCAAGATGGTATACTCATGTAATTAACTGCATGTTAATCTTCTCTTGTAGTGACGTCGGCTAAGCTATAGGACACTCTTTCCCTCTAGTAGAGTCGTACGCGAGCATTGATACAGTACATATTATATTGGGTGAACATTTTGCCAAAGACGTTCCCTCTTCCGTGTCACGCTGTCAACAAGACAGCTTGTCGATTGCCTAGCTGATACTCCGCAGGCAAGAGTGATGATGGCATAGGAAGGACAAGAGACAGCGTGGCAGTAAGGAGGTTTTTGTTGGTCACCAAAAACGACGTCTGGATCACGATTCTACGCAAATAACACTTAGAGTGATGAGTGCTTCGAAGCCAGTGCCAGCGAAGCAAAATTACGCTATGTACGCAAATATTTCACAAGCGTAAACTGACTTTGCTACTACATTTCATTTGCATGTCCGATAACAGGAATTTATATGTATATATAAGCCTTCCATTCAAGTCAGCCTTATACTGTTCATGCATGTCGTGGTCATTTTAATCAACCGCGACCGGTTAAAAGGGCGGTTAAACGCGTCTCGTCATGATACTTCGCAACGCGAAGTCCGGCCCGGGGACCCGGGTCGACCTTTCGGACCTTCACCATTCCTCCGATCACAAGGGTCCGCAGTTTTCCCCGGACATATCCAGTACTACAAAGCCAATGATCTCGTTCTGAAGTGTAACCATTTGCCATGCATTCTTTGCGAAGGCTACGGCTTCAGCAGAAATTATCTCTCCGTCGTCTGTATCACGACGAATCCTTCGGATACCGCAAGCCACGACCATTCGTATTTCCTGACTGTAAGCTATTGTCTTGTCACTATTCCGTTGCTAATGGGCACGAGGATTTCCAGATACGCCTGCTCAGCTTGAAAACAGAGCACAGAATGCAGCTTTGTTGCGCTACGTTGACTCTGTCAGGACCCACGGGCATAGAGCAGCAAGGATCGACCCACTAGACCTCATACATCGCAAGGAGGTCGCAGCCTTGGACCCAAGCAGATACGGGCTAACTGACGAATCGAAGAAATACAACGTCAATGGCATTATTTGGACCCACCCAAGCGTCGAGTCTCAAGGCGAGAACCTGGCAGAGGAGTGGTGGACCTTGGGGGAGATCGTTAGCCACCTTCGGTCTATCTATGTGAACCGTATTGCTTACGAGGTATGATTGTGTCATGTCGCGTTCTTGTCACTCACGCTGAAGCGGTCAGTATATGCATTCACCGTCTAAAACCGAACGCCTTTGGTTCTCACATCGTCTGGAGTCCAAGAGCACACCAACAACATTGGATGTTGACACGAAGAAACGAATACATGGATTGCTAACTCGTAGCGAAGTATTTGATAACTTCATGCAAGCCAAGTTCCCCAATCTCAAACGCGTACGTCACATGTGTCCCTTGCAGTTCACATCTTAACGGAATGCTTAGTATGGACTGGAAGGTGGAGAATCGATGCTGCCCGCTTTGGACTCATTGTTTGCTTCCTCTGCTCAAGGTCTCTCTCCTCTTACACCCGTCGCGTCGTGTTCTTCTCAACATTATGTATGCAGCTGATGTATCACATATTGTTTTGGCTATGCCTCATCGTGGTCGACTCAATCTTCTCACTGATCTACTTAACTACAACCCTACAGCTCTATTCCACAAAATCAGAGGAGGTGCAGAGATTCCCGAAGATCTAGGTGCTGAAGGAGATGTCATCAGTCATCTTGGTCGGTGTCTCATTTTCACATTATTCCATAGCATTGACATATGGAGCAGTGTCATCAACGGTTTTGAACTATGGTAGCGATAACCGAGCCGTTAAGGTTTCCCTGCTTCCAAATCCTTCGCATCTGGGCAAGTCATTGCGATGTAAACCGATCACCTCAGCGCTGATGCAGTCTCCTTTCAGAGGCTGTTGCTGGTGTCGCCCTTGGAAAGGCTCGCGCAAAACAATACTCACTTTTGAAGACATCTCCTGAAGATTGTAAACTCGGAGATAGAGTAATGTGTGTCCAATTGCACGGAGATGCATCATTCACCGGCCAAGGGGTTGTCATGGAGAGCTTGGGATTGAGTGAGCCCTATTAGAAGGCTAAGCCAGTTAACAACTACATATTCTTTAGGCAACCTTCCTCATTTCACAAGTGGTGGTACTGTTCATCTTGTCGTGGAGTAAGTCATTATTCTGACTTTTGATCTGCTACCTCGGTTGATCTGCCATTTTTCATAGCAATAAGTGTGTTCTCTTTCCAGAATGATTTAGTCCATCCACGAACACCCTTTCTCTATCAGCATTGGTTATACTACTCCGGCTTCGCAAGCTCGTTCCTCGTTGTACTGCTCCGATATTGGCAAAATGATCAATACTCCGGTGCTTCATGTCAACGGTGACTATCCTGAAGGTAATTTAGACTCGTTTCCTCTTTTTTTCTCTTAATATTTCGCCGGTAGATGTTGTCAAAGCCATGGAGGTCGCATTTCAGTATCGGCAATATTTCCGGAAGGTAATGTTGTTGAATATTTTCAGCTTCCGTCTCTCAGTGTAATACAGGATATCATCGTCGACCTTCTGGTTTACCGCAGATGGTAAGTCGCACCTCATTCAACTTCTATGCAAATCGACTGATAATATATGTTGAATTAGGGGGTAAGCCTTTGCGATCTGAACAGCAGCAGGCACTAAGCTTGCCTTCAGTCATAACGAACTAGACCTTCCAAACCTCACCAGTCCTCTTATGTACGACAAAATTCAATCCCGACTTTCCGTCCCGCAACTTTATGAACAGAAACTCGTGGTACGGTTCACTGACTTAACATAAGTGCCATTCCAGAATTTATTTAACAGAACGAACAAACACTAACAACGGAAGATATTGCGAACGTTCGGGAACAGTATAAATCAGATCTCAATGACAAACTCGACAAAGTTCCTTCGTACGTTCCCTCTGCGTCAATGCTCAGAGAACAGTGGGCTGGGATGGTCTGGCCTATGAGTAAGGATGCGGTGCAATCTCCGGATACTGGCGTCGACAAGGATACTCTTATTCAAGTCGGGGAGGCAAGTGTGCGGGTGCCGCAAGGCTTTGTGAGTTTCTCGGGAAGTAATGCTGTAAAGGGTACCTTTAATAATTGTTTTTGTGCAGGAAATCCATCCCAAGCTCCAGCGGCATATCAAGAGCCGTCTTGCAAGTCTGGCGAGCGGCAAGGGCTTGGATTGGGCTACAGCAGAGGTTGGTTTAGCAGTTGTATTCGTGTCGTCTTTTATCATAACAAGTCTCAATAGGCACTAGCTTTTGGGTCCCTACTCTTGGAGGGTTACGACGTGCGGATATCTGGACAGGATGTAGGACGAGGAACGTTTAGCCAACGACATGCGATGCTTGTAAATCAGAAAGACGAGAGTACCGTTGTTCCGCTGAATGACGAACTCAGCGCTCCAGGAAAGCTTGAGCTTGCCAACAGTATGTCCTCACTCACATCATAGGCGTCGTGCTTACAGTACCTGTCGAAAGGTTCTCTCAGCGAAATGGCTGTGTTATCAGTGAGATTCGTCCTGCTACCTTTTCGATAGCTGTGTGTCTGAACATATTCACTTACAGTTCGAATATGGCACTAGCTGGGAACGGCCGGACCTGTTACCCATCTGGGAGGCACAGGTGAGCAGGCCTATCGGGACCTTGGATACGATCTGAACACACAATCCAGTTTGGGGATTTCTTCAACGGAGCGCAGGTGAGATGGTCTTCTCAGACTGTCAAGTTAGAATTGACGGCGAATTCAGATTATCATTGATACATTCATATCATCTTCAGAGAGTTCGATAATTTTTCGATCATCAACCACTCGTCTACTAAATTTAGGATTCTAGGCAAATGGCTGAAGCAAAGCGGTATTGTCATGCTTCTCCCGCATGGTCTGGATGGTGCTGGACCGGAACATTCCTCTTCAAGAGTCGAGCGGATGCTTCAAGTAAGGGTCTTCGGAGATCTCTGTGGGTTGCTGCTTACGTTTTCTAGTTAACAAATGATAGGTACACTTACGACGAAGACTCTTCGTTCAACATCAACATGCATGTTGTTTTTCCGACGACGCCCGCCCAGTATTTCCACCTGCTAAGGCGCCAGATGAAGCGGAATTATCGTAAGCCTCTGATCGTGGTAGGACCAAAAGGTCTTTTACGCTTGTCGGTAAGTCATTTATCTTACGGCAATGTCAATTCCAAAATTGACGCGCTTCCAATAGCCTGCTGCCTCTCATCTATCAGATCTCGAGACCGGGACGTCTTTCCGGCCAGTCCTCGCAGATCCTTACGACAATGCCGCCACTGCATCGCGCGTCATCATCCTTTCAGGGAAGATCTACTATGACCTTGTGAAAGAAAGACAATCACGGGGATTGGATGCTAACATTGCTCTAGTCCGATTGGAGGAGCTGTCACCCTTCCCATTCGCAGAGTTGGCGGCGATGCTGGAAAGGTATACGAGCGCGAAAGAATTTTTCTATCTGCAGGAAGAGCCTAGGAACCAAGGCGCGTTTGGGCATGTAAAGGATAGGATCATGTGGGTATTGAAGGAAATGGTAGGTGCTGAGGATGCGGAGCTAGTGTATAAGGGAAGGAAGGAGAGTCCGCTACCCGCACCGGGTATTGCGAAGCTGTATCAAGCGCAGCAGAAGACGGTGTTGGAGTCGGCATTCGAAGGATTCTAAAGAAGAATCTCTGCTCGTGTAAGTTTTGCAGTCTTTGGTCTACCTTTGAAGGAGACGTACATTGTCGTGTGTTTAGTATTCCTATTATTTTCTATCAGGCTACAGGCGTACATGTAAAATATTACCCCTCGGTGTCATCTCTCCGAAATCAGAAAAATCAGTTTCTGTTTAATGTAATTCCCAAGTTCCCAAGTTCCCCGAATTTATTCTTGGTCCCGCCATTTTAGAAAGTCTCCGTTTTTGATTCAGACTACCATATTATTCTCCCTATCCTGCTCCGAGGAACCGATTCCCGGTCGTAGCATCAGGAAATTACTGAATTTGCTGGGAAAAGATTTTGGTCAACGTAAATCTGGCTCATGTCAAAAATGCTGATGGCAAGAGCTTATTCGACACTGATGAAGGACTGGCTGACGGCAATGCTTTAGCTGAGGTAAGATGCCGAAAGTCCTGGTGCTAGACACGTCCGGAGTATCCCTTGCATCACGGGTAGATTTTCGTGTCTTTTCTCCCCATTTCTTTGGTTCAGGACTTCTCACGGACGATTAGTTGTTCCTTCTACACGCTAAAGCACGTCGTTGACTTGAAAGTGTTATCATTTGATTTGAACCACGTATGAAGATTTGTCTTTAGTTCGTCTCCAATGCTAAGAATACTCTACTAGTAAGCCACTCGTGCAATCATCATGCTTCGTTGGTTTTTGTGAAGTTGGAGTAGCCTAAACATCTCGAATGCAGTATTTATTGTTCATTCTTTCACTGCTGGGACCTCTTTGTCAGTTTTTGTCATCTGCGTACGATTCTGTGCAGATAGCATCAGAACCTTTCGGTTCCGCTGAGGCAGACTTGGTAGAGTCGCCCAAGAATCAGTAGGATGGCTAGCTGGGAAAGCCAAAAATCTCTTAGAGGGCAGGCAACAAGCATCTGAATACGAAAACAAAGATTTTGAACAGAAGGTTCCAAAATCAGACATATAGTCGGACAAACGTGAAGATTTGCTTGGTGCTGTGACGAGGGATACAACTTATGGACGATACTGTGATAGATCCCGAGGCTATACCGGATGCTCTTGATGAACAGGGTCATGCAGGGTCATTTCTGGTGCATCCTCAACTAGTAGATCTTTTCCAGGACCTGGATACATCTGGGCAACATTTGGGATAAGTAGAATTCCCTTCCTTCATCAGTGGAACCCAACATGGGGAGGAGCAACGATTCATTCATAAACTACTTGTATGCTGGATCGATTGGGGCGACCCCACAATTACACAGGACTAGTCAACGACGAACGCGACGATAGATATCAATTGTATGGAGACAACTTTGATCTGTTGTCATGTATACAAAATGGAGTTACTGTCTGGATGAATTCTGATCTAAATGGTCCTCTAAGATGACAAGGACGTTCCGTTAGGTTGCGACTTGTACATATGGTGTGGATGTTTCATAAACCATGTGTATTTCCGCGGAGTATCCAAAATTTATTCCACGGCTGTTCTTCGGTAGATAGTTTTTCATTTGTAATTTCCCTTGCTTTTCTTCGAATTTTTTGGGGAAATATTATCGGATTTTGCCGAAAGTCCTTGCACGGATCTCCCACGACACGATGCCAATTTCTTGCTTACAGGCAGTGGTAGGTTTCCATCTTTCATTAACACAATAGGCGATACTGATCTGGATAGGGACAAAGCAAATACACAATGCTGGGTCAATAGAGGAGTAATGTCAAGGAAAGGCGGATACGTAAGGTAAATTCAGGCTCGGTGATTTTCAAGGGACAAGTAAGTTCAGGGGATGATCTAGGCTTGCTGTATAGGTCCTCACCTTGGTCAAACCTTCCTTGCCTTGTTCTAATGGTGAGCAACATGCACTCGTCGCGTTCTCGAGTCCCGAATACGGATACTGATGACGAAGTAGTTCCTCATTCCTTTGGGTCGTCTCAATGGAACCCGAGATATTTGACGGAGCGCCACCACGGGACATGGTAATTGCTTCGGATTATACACGTTGAAGAACTGTCGTGGAGCGTCCGAAGCCTCGAGGCAACAGTATAATTGTTCATGGGGACACTCAAAAGCCGTAAACAATTTTGGAATGCGATTGGTGGCGACGGTAAAGGAAGGATCTGTGGAAATGGGGACAAAAATGAGGAGGTTACAACTCTAGTGGCTTTCCGGCTGTCACGGTCCAGGGGATATACCTGTTGTGAAGCCTCGGCTCCCCACACAAATAATGTTTATGATCGTATAGGCCCCTTTTACCTCTTGCTCATCCTGCCGCCATATCATTGCTATGGACCTTGTCATATCGATGCGAACTTTTGCTGATTTCCCCCAAGAAATAGTCGATGCTATCATTGATACGCTCTGCGACGATACACCTTCTTTAATTGCCTGCTCCTTGGTTTGCCGCCGCTTCCTACCACGCGCCCAAGTTCATCTGTTCTCAACAGTTGCCCTAGCTCATCAACACCAATGCGTCACCTTCTATTCCCTGATGCAGTCATCACCTCACCTCCACTTGAACGTGAAGACATTGAAGCTGCGGCGTGGGTTCAGCACACCAAGTCGTGATCCCTGGGATATCACCTGCGAACCCCTTTTACAGCCCATCATACGCGCGGCGGGCAGTCTCGAGAATCTCTATTTGAGCTCTATCCTTTGTCCCATTCCCAGCGACACTACCTCACCGCTGTCGTCGATCTTTACGTGCTCGTTGACTTCGTTGGAGTTGCACAGTGTTCGCTTCGCAGATTTCAAACACTTATGCGCGTTTGCGCGCGCGTGGCCGGCCCTGAAGAACTTTACGTGCTCAGGGCTGATGTACACGCATACAGTGCCATGTGAGCATACGCACCCTCCTGGACCTCGAGTGGAATGTTTGGACATCGATGGCGCCTACGGACGCACAGATATATTGGACAGTATTATCAACTCAGGCATATGTCCCGTGTCAGTTGGGACGCTTCAATCTTTGGTTTTTCCCATTCATGACAAACAAGATATCGACCGCTTGCAAGCTTTGATGAAGCTCTGCGCTGACACGCTTCGAAGTCTCCATATCATCCATATCAAGTCATGTGCGTCTTCACCTTTTCAGTACCTCACACCTTCAACAATGCTGTAATAGCGCTCCCATTCCGATTATCATCACATTTGGCTTCCCAACGGCTCAAGGTTGGTAGTCTACGGCGTCTTGTCGTTGAGGTGTATGATAAATCAGAAGGTTCTGATTCGGGTCTCTTGGACTGGTGGATAAACAATATAGGTGCGGCAGAGATTCTTGAAGACGTCACCTTCAAGTACTTCATCGAGGAAGATGCGGTCTCGACGGAGATGGCCAAGCCTCTTTGGCGTAAGATGGATTCTACGCTCTCCAGACTTACGGCACTGCGATGGTTTGCGTTGAACGTTGTTTGCTGGGGGTATACGGTGCCGGATATGGATACCTCTGGCTCTCTTGAGTCTGGCAACAAACTTGAGAAGCTGAGGAAGGTTCTCAACGAAAATTTCAGGCTCCTAAAGGCCAAAGGTGTGATCATGACCACTACTGCGGAGATGTACGTATTTTTTGACTTCTGTGCCTCTTCGGTCGCTCACAGTACTGTTTTATTCAGAGATGATTATTTGTAGGTAGGGGGTGTAATCAAATAATGACTTGACATTTTCTGCTTCTCTGAGCACCAGCTCTTTGGCAACCAATGAAAACGTGTCAACGAGTGATACATTCAGGACACCGTGACAGGATCATATGTTTTCGGTCCACTTGATGCCTGTTTACTTCAATATATTTCTGCGCCTCACGAGAGTTCACAAGCATTCCCGCTTCAAAAAAAAAACATTTACTTCAAGCTGTCCGACAGTTATCCGGTTCCCTGTCGGTGTTTTCTTGTCTTTGCGGTGGGTTCGTACGTCTTTTGCTCGGTTCGTTATCTATTGTTTCATGTCAGAGAAACTCAAGAGGTACTAAAGCTTACGGTGACTCATATTGGAGATTAAGTATCGCTTGGCGTAGTACGATTATTGTCTTCTAGTTTGTCCGCCTGTAGTGGAGACGCAGTGAAGCAATGCAGCAATGTAAGCCGATCATTCGTAAAATTACAAATCTCCATCTCATTAAACTTTCGATCTAGGACTTTTGGCGACTACGAGAAGACTGTTACAGATACCACGCCAACGAATGATCATGGACTAATCAAAATTTTTCGACACGAACTGTGAAAGGCCGTCGGCAGATGCGGCATTACTGACTATTCTTGTTCGTGGATGTTGTTTTCGCTATTATCACCGGCCCGCTCTTTCCTCCTCGGAAGATCTTTGACTCTGTAATGAACGCCAGCATGCAACACGTTTATTTTGAGCAGCTGTGACGCCATGGCTGACATCTGACAGTACGGATGCGAGTCGAAACCCCCATTTGCTCATAAAACCCTAAAGCCGTGGGATCCTCTATGTGAATGTTCACTTCGTCTCGAACCTTCCTGCCTAAGTGGGAAGCGGTCGAATATCTACACCTACTGGACGGGAAAATCCGAGGTAAGTTTAACCGGTAATCTCTTTTGACGATCTATGAGAATAGCTCAAACAGATGGGCGCGGCGGCGATAGTGCTCAGGCTCCGCATTTGTGTTGACACCGTTGTAAACGGGGTCAATACTTGTCCAATTGGTCTGAAGAAGATAGCGTAGTCGACAGACTTAGCCATCGGGTGTCAGCAGTCGGACCGGCAACTAGCACGCGATGTCAATAGCAAGACGGAATTTGTATCAGGTTTGCTTGTGTCTGCCTGTTCGAGACGCTTCGCATGTTCGAAAGCTGTATAGCAAGAAAATCGGTCAAACGTTCGCGTCATGCTTCCTATTCTCTTCCCTACACGCGCCGACTATTGATTTAGGATCTTAACTTCGGATCTCGACTAGCAGCTTGATCGCATCATGTCTTCTTCTCCTTCATAGCACTTCATTCATTTAGTATAATAGTGCGTATGTTCCGCATAGAGTTTCTTACGTCCCTTCACCTTGTATATATACCCGATACTGACCAGCCAAGGGGTGCATTATGCAATGCCGTCCTCAAGTCGCACCGGTACAGTGTCCCCCCCTCGTCGACCTCGCTCCCCTGTCTCCTTTTTTGCCGCGCCAGATATGGGCCAGCCAAAGCAGCCAAAACCTCTAGTCAAAATCGAGAAGAAACCCAAGAAGTCGAAGAAGGTGACAAAGGCACCTCCTGCTGTCGCGTTCGACGACACATCTTCATGTCAATCATCTCCGACATCGTTCTCCCCGATCCCAACTTCCCCTGCATCTCTCTCGTCAATGTCGAGTCGCTCCCCATCATTGTGTACGACACGCTCGTCTCGGTCATCCGTTTCCTTTAAACCCTTCTTGCGTCGTATCGGCCTTCGACGCAAAAAATCAGATACGTCTTCATTGCCGTCAGATGACATCCCCCCAGTCCCTCCGTGCTTGTACATACCAGTTAAAGAACAAACACTAGCAGTGGGGCAGAAGATCATATCTTCGTATCCAGCCAGTGGATCGTCATCGGATGATACCTCCAAGCATTCTTTCCCATCACCTATTATTGTGAATGCAGCGATGTCTCGAAAGAGACCAACTACAGCTCCGCCGTCGCCTACCGACTCTATCCCAAGGGTTGTACCAGAACCGTGGTTAGCCCACGCACCACCTTCGATTAATCTCCTTCCGAAGCGACCGACCCTAACGACTTCGAAAGACCGTCGTCCATCCCTCTCACGGCAGTCTTCTTATGACTCTTCTCTTATATGCGGAGGAGACCCACCCTGCCATTCGCACCGTCGTTCTCTATCATATGATTCCTCTCCGTTGCGTACTCAATCTATCCAATCCACACTCCTTTCACCTCCGAACATGCATACTTCTCCGTTGTTAGAGAGACGTAACCGCAACATACGAGACCTCTGCATCGAAACTCCCAGCACCCACGGTTCTCAACCGGTGACCTCTCCCGATCGGCATAAATTTCCACGAAGTCCGGACTCTCCGCTCTTCTTCAGAAAGGCGCCCGACGGGGATGGGAAGCTCAGGCGTCCCAGTACTGCTCCTCATTCGCCAACATCTCCGAAGCATGTCGTGCACCAGTTTACTAGGGAGCCGACATTCCTGCTCCCACCCCGTCCTGATTCTCCTTTCATCCATAGCTTTCAGGACTCGAGTTCTTGTGCTAGCTGGGGAGAACCCACGCAGGGCTGGACCGGTGAATGGAACAGAGATAATCTACAAGATGTCATCAAGATGCTTCGGAATCTACGGTGAAGGCGAGGAACTTCGAACTGTCTCCTGGGTTTTTGGTGAGCTCATATTATTTCTGTTCGTCGAGTAACCACTAATTTGTGATGCAAGATTGTCGTCTCTTCTCTCTATCTGGGACATCCTAATGTGTAATACACGATGTTGTACCATGTATACCTACTGTCTCGCCTATAACGCCTGTAGAACACGTTTCCCATCTTTTCTGTTGTAGCATCACGAAAATAATACCCAAGAAGTCATATGCTTCCATTAATGTTCGCTACCGATGGGAACCGCACAGAAGCCGCCACGCACAGCTGGCTTCCATTCTATTCTGTTGTTTTAGAGCTGTATTTGAGTGATAGACAGCCGCCGTTATACATGTGAACAGAGTTGACCAGATGGTGAAATGTTAAGACAAGATGCTCGCAGTCTGGGCAATGATTTGGATGAATTCCATTCCAACAAAATTGTGACTGTCGAGATCATGTCTCTTTCCATGATAAGATGATACGATTTAGATATTGATTCATTGATGCTGTGAAATTTCTCAGAGTAAATTTGGAGTGAATAGTTGGGAGTTTAGAGTGGAGCTCTGGCGCCTCAGCGGAATCCATAAATTCCTGAAAACCGCCGATACTACCTTTTCTTAATCAAAATGTTCAATATTGGAATTGAATTTTCTCAGCTAAATCGGAACCAAGTAGGGTCCGGTCGGGATTGCCAATTCGGGATTACCTCAGTTTCGGCTTTGGCCGTGTTTACCCTGGGCGCCATGTACCACGGACACTACGAGTACGGGCAACAGTACGGGCAGCAGCCGTACCAGTACGCGTATCCCCCGCCTCCACCTCCGCCTCAGTACTGGAGTAACGACTCTTACCAATCCTCTCACCACAGTCAACGTCAGCCCTCTCCCCATCCACCTCAGCCTTCCCCTCACCAGCAGCCGTCGCCGTTATCTCAGCCTTCTCCACATGCAGCGCCGCGATGGGTAGAGGAACCTGCACCAGCACCACCACCTGGTCTTGATTTTCTCAAGGTATACTTGTATTCTGCGTCTTGTTCCCTTGCTACGTACTTAAAACCTGTGACGCAGCTTGTTGATTCATATCGAGTAATTTTGGACGCGTTTGCACCACAGGCACCACCACTACAAATAGACAGACTTTGCGATGCCGCCTCCACTGCTGCCTCGATACTAGGAGGTCCTGACGAAGAAGCGCGTGCGAGAGAACGGGAACGGGAGCGCGAACGGGAAGAGAGAGAGCAAGAAGAAGAGCGAGAGCGTGAAAAGGAGCGTGAACGCGAAAGGGAGAGGGAACGTGAGAGGGAGAGAGAAAGAGAACAGGAGAGGGAGCGAGAACGTGCAGAGCAAGAACGACTCCGTGCTGAGAAGGAACGCGAAGAACAGGAAAAGGCGAAGGTGAAAGAAACTGTTGATAAGAAGGAGGACTCTACGTCGACAGGCCAAGTTTGCCTCGGCTGTAATGCTACCTCTACGCCTGAATGGCGGCGGGGTCCTTTGGGGCCTCGGACACTCTGCAATGCGTGTGGATTGGTCTATGCAAAGATGATCAAGAAGCGACTCAAGACGAACACTGGTACGGCTGATCCATCCAGCGGAGAAAGCAGCGGCGAGGGTGAAGAGGAAGATGAACTGGCATAGGTTGATTCTTTGGGTGTCTGGTATGATCTATATGGTTTCTCAACGTCTGCATTCCTTGCTGTCGATTGCGCTTGATGAACTTTGGACTACTTGAATCTAATTTACAGGAATATGCGTGTACTTATCTCACGGAAATATAACATCAAGTATCCCTTTCATTAGGCACCTTGCTATGAGTCCCGTTACTGGTGTTTTACACTGGCAAGTGTCTCTGCAGGCTTGGCTCCGAGTATGTTCTTCCTTTTCTCCGGAAAGTTGACTCATAGTTGAGCATTGGTTTATCAAGGAAACTTTTTTTGACTTGAACGTGTTTGCAAAAGCAGGTCTAGCTCCGAAAAATGAGAGTAATAAGGGTCTTGCAAGCTTGAGGTGAGCGCCTCCGTGGGTCTGCATCCTTAACAACGTTCATCACGTTTAACGTTTCTAACGAATCAAGTCGGACCAGTCTCACAAACTATTATGGGAAAATTATATCCAGTAGTCAAATATTTCTCGCAGGTGATTTTCGCAGGCTCTCAAACTCTCAGGATCGTACTACATCACCTGCTGTTATCAAAATGCCAATGACCAAGGGAAGTCATCACAATTCGTGATGAATCCTTCTCTCATTGTGAGTCACAGAGTCCGACCATCGGTACAACCGAACATCAGCGCATGGTCCTTGGACAGGTGCCCAATATCATGTTCTCTCGCACATGTACTCCTGTGTAACCGAGCAATTTGGTGGGATGTTTATCCTTATGGGTGCAATTCTCAGCAAACACGCTAGTCACAAATCTGACAAGATCACGAACACTTGTCACACTCACGCGACGCGTCGAATCGAACAAGGTCCGGAACTGCTTATGCCCAACTTGTGATCAATTCATTGAGCGACTTGGTAAATTACGGCCATCTTCATCCGCAATATACATCGACTTCGAAATACGGCATTTTCCTTGTGGGATGTAAGTGATGCTCTGGCTTCTCTATCATTACCCCCGGCCGGCGACTATTCCAGGTCTTGCATTTCGTGTGCATTTAATGAAACGTTTTGAACATCAGCGGAAATCAGGGTAAGAGTATTTCCCGTCGAGTTCAGCACCGAGTCGAAATTAAAAAATTTTTGCGATAGGTTTACATAAGAACAGCATCAAGAAGTGAACGAAGCAATTCTCAAGACCGCTGTATCAAAATGCAAGGAGACAAAGTACGCGTAGCTTTACCTCCTGCTCATATTAGGTGTTTCGTCACCCTGCTTCATCTTACTTTCCAAGTCTGCTAATATGCGGTCATATGTATGTTCCGAGCCGGTCTATACCATCAAAATCGCGCCATCATGTCCCGCATTAGCAAACCAAGCTCCGAAGTTTCAGCCGTACGCAGCCCAGGCTCGTCCTCGTCAGTTGCCTCCATCCACCACATGGCCTCAAACACTAACCATGCGTTCGCCCCATATAATGATCCTTCGCGCCAGTCGGGCTCAGTCGGCCAGACTATGATTCGCGATCGCGCAATCGACGCGTGGGATAGCGCGTACCTCGCTTCTTAGTACATAAAAATCCGTTGATAGTTATACACCACACCTCTCAGAACTTAAATGTCGGCAACATTTGTGAGTGCCGACGATGCTAAGCCGTCCCTGGGAAGACGTCCATCCCATAGTAGTTTCAAGAGCTCCATCATTGTGAGGGGTGGGCTCAAAGAAGACATTCATGATGCGCTTGCTGGTGCTGCTTTGACGAGGGATGACAGTGCTGGTGTGTAGTACCCTCTTTTCCTTCGGTGACTTTGTTTTCATTTATTTTCCAGGGCGTGATGGGGAAACTTATGACGATGTTCCCCAAGAAAAGCGAACAATTGGTTTATGGTCCGCCGTATTTCTCATTTTTAATCGCATCATTGGTACCGGGTATGCAACCACTCTCGCTCCGCTCGTCATCGTGGCAATAGACTTACACCAAATTGACAGTATTTTTGCGACACCATCAACTATTCTTTCGAGTTCCGGATCAGTTGGTTTGGCACTGTTCATGTGGGTAATTGGTGGCATCATCGCCGCCTCAGGTCTTGCCGTATATGTGGAATTCGGCACTGGCCTACCACGATCAGGAGGGGAGCTCACATACCTAAGTTACATCTATCAAAGGCCAAGGTACCTCGCTGTTGCTTTATACGCAGCTTATGCCGCTTCCATGCCCTGGCCAGCAGGGAACTCGGTTGTTTTTGGACAATGTCAGTACAATTCTCACGATCAGGAAAGTTGATTAAGTGATCTTCAGATATTCTCCTCGCCGCTGGAAAGGACGTTACTCGGTGGAACCAACGTGGCATTGGCATCGCCTGTGTTACGTTTGCTCTCATCATCCACAGCTGTTTCCTTAAATGGGGTCTCCGTCTTCAAAACGCTCTTGGCATTTTCAAGATCGTTATCTTGCTTTTGATCACCTTCTCGGGTTTCGCTGCTCTAGCCGGTCATATTAAACTACCAGAGGATCAAAAGCCCCATAATTTCAGGCATGCCTTCAGCGGCACTGAGAGCAACGCGAACGCTTTTGTAACGGGCCTTTATAATGTTATTTGGTGATTAAAATATTTTCCAATGTCTGTGGGATTACTCATGTGCGCGCTAGGTCATTTATCGGCTACTCAAATGTGAATTACGCGTTGTCTGAAGTCAAGAATCCCGTTCGAACTTTAAAGATCGCTGGGCCCCTTGCCATAGCGTCCGTTTCGGTCGTGTACATCCTGGTCAACATTGCTTACTTCGCAGCTGTTGCCAAGGAAGATATCCTTACGTCTGGTCAAACAGTCGCGTAGGTCATTCGCTGACAGCGTACTTCGTGCTTGACTTATTCTGCAGCGCTCTTTATTTTCGCAACATGTTTGGAATCAAAGCAGAGAAAGCATTAAACGTGTTCGTTGCCCTGAGTGCGCTTGGGAACATCATGGCTGTTTTATTCAGTCAAGGACGAAGTACGTGCCATGTCGGATGCTTGAGAATCTAGCGCTCATCTTTCCTCCAGTCAATCAGGAACTCGGCCGAATTGGGGTTCTACCCTTCTCTAAATTTTGGGCATCCAACAAGCCCTTCAAAGCTCCCGCAACTGGCCTCGGGCTACAATGGCTGGTCACTGTAATCATTATACTAGCTCCTCCGCCGGGTGATGCATATGATCTCGTCCTGAATAGTACGTTTTCCTCCATCTGTCTGGAACCTATTCCGTCCCGCTAAGTTCACGTTCTTCAGTGGTGTCATATCCGTTAGCTATAATTAATGCCTTTATCAGTGGCGGTCTACTCTTCCTCTATAGTCCTTGGGGAGGTGACTGGCGGCCACCCTTCCGCGCGACATGGCCTGTCGTCCTGTTCTTCTTCCTCTCCAACCTCTTCCTCACATTCGCCCCCCTCGTACCTCCCGCACCGGGCCAAAGTGTATATAAGAGCCTGCCGTACTGGCTGCACGTCGTAATCTCGGTCGGTGTCTTCGCTGTTGGAGGGGTATACTGGATTTTCTGGGTCAAGTTACTCCCGAGATGGGGACACTATCGTTTGGAAAGGCATCTTGAGCTCCAAGACGATGGTGTTTCGAGGAGTGTTTTCAAAAAGATTTCCGATGAACTATCATGATCCTGGTTTTGCAGTTATGACTTCTCTTCGCTGTGATAATAGTCGGCTTTAAGTCCGTCTACAGTAGAAAAACACGTGACTTCAATTATCAGCAATGTATAATTTAGTATAACTTCAAGATTATTCGCCTTGGCTAATTTTGGTTAGGAGTTGGCTTCGCTTGGTACGCCATCATGGCAGATTTCTCGGCTGTAACGGTTCAGCCTATTAATTGCCTCTGGCCCGGTTGTCTCTGTCATGACTATTGTCCTCAAGAACCTGTAAAGATAACCATCTATGGGGCATGGCACTGCGAAATTCTGTCCTACATCAGGAAACCGTTATGACGAACTGATGTTGAAAATACCCTCGTCATTTCTCAGGGTATGCATATCGCCAGCTTCGTACTTCTGGACAGCTTATTTCGCAGAACTACCCAGTTCCAATAAGATATATCATCTCCCATCACTTCGGTCCATCCCCTGCTTCGTCGACCTCTCAACTTCTTTGTTAATAAATGAGTGGCAGCACCTCACATTTTACAGAAACAACCCCCTGGTCAACCTGCTCCGCACTAACATTCGGGCAACATAGAGGTCCTTGGAACGGCCCCTTATGATTGAGCTGAACCCTCCACGCACACAACCTGAAAAATTTGAATCGTATCGGCACTGCCGCCGGCGTAATACTGCGGCTCTCAGTGACCCAGGCCTCAAACAAGTCATTCTACTCTACTCGGGCGGATATCATGTATCGAATGCCGAGAGTCCAGAATCGAGCATGATGGAGCCCTAGAGGAGAGACAGGCTCCTCGTGAGCGCTAGCGCTCGTCGAAACCTAATAGGAACAATTGAGATATATCGACAAGGAAATTATCAGATAGTAGGCAGTGGTTCAAAAACACGGATGTCCTCATTGAGCACCGGAATGAGCTTGTTGGGAGTAGGTATCCAGGGGAAGTGAGTCTGTAAACTTGATAAACGATGGCGATCCTGATGGCGTAGGTGGAGTCTCAACAAGGGGATCATCCTTCTCGGTATTAGTCGCAATGTGTACGGAGTATTTGGTAGCCTGGAGATAGCCAGACAGACATCGGACGACAGCTTGGCATGCATAAGATTGTTCAGTAATCTGTGAGTTATGGGTTATGTCGATATTCTTCAATCCTAGAGCTAGTATCTGCGATATCATCGTTCAAAAACTACGCGACGTCGGTTGTGCACATTGAGAATTGACGCGTTCGAAAAAGGTGGCTTGAAACTAGGCGATAAATCAGAAATGACGCCTTAGTGGTGACACATGATCAGTATGTGCCAGAAACTAGGATAGTAATCGTTCTAACTTCTGCCTCATCTCTGATCAGATTATGTGCACTGTGGGTGAAATGGCCTAATGGCCTCGCTATTGGTCAAAATGGTAAAGCGGTGGCAGGCGAAGTCCTCCTCAGAGGAAAACGTGAGTAAATTCCGATGGCAGAGCAAACATAGACGTCACCTCGACGTTGAAAAGCGCGTTGGAATCGCCTGTAGCAATGCGTTCATAAGGGATATCGCACTCGTTCGTTTCGACAGGACTTGTCAGCTTCCGTTGTTTCTTTCACCGAAGGTACAATGCGATAGAGAAAAGGGCGAGATGGATCCTGTCATCTGTGCTACAGCATGGTATTATATAGCAGAGCAATGCGGAAATAGGATATCAATGGAAAGGGTAGGACGATGGGGTTCGTTCAAGTCAACACAAACAAAAAGTCCAGTACACAACTCAGGGACAACCCATACAAAAATGAGGATAGAGGGAAGTAGACAGTGAATGGATCAGCGTGTTTGTTGAATATTTGTGTAGCGAGCGACCAAGGGCAAGTATGCAAGAGACAGAGAAGTTCGCCCAAATCTTGATACTATTCTACCACGGGGATGAGAACTAAGGATACGAAAGCTCTGATGGGAACAACGGTGGGATTCACCCGAGTCAGGTACAATGGGGGAGGTCGTGTTGAACTAAACGGGGCTCAAGTATGATATTCAATCCGGCTCTGGCGACCCAACGATGGAGCCCAAGAGGAAGGCCTTTGAGTGCAGCGTTGTCGTCTTGGTAAGGAGTCACATGGTAGTGGTGAGAAATCAGGATAGAACAAATGTGTTGTTTTCGTGATATCCACTAACGGCCTGGCTCGGACATGTCATCGAGCCAGATTAACCGTTAAGAGTGCCTGGAGATAGGTGAGGCGCAGAGAAAGATTGGCTCACAAGGGATTCGTTTGTAGGGCTAACGAAAAGATTTTAATGAATGCTTCGGCGTGGTTCCAGCCAACGTCACGGTGATCCCGTGAGGGTGAATGGGGTCGATGCTGACTAAAGAGTACACCCGTGACCAGTTTCCATCTTCGGATACAGTGTCGCAAGAAGGACTAATGGATTTGGCAGGAGCCACCAAAGGTGATTCTAGACTTAGTTATTCAATGGCGTACATCCCTCAAAGGAAGTGTAAAAAGTGATATAATAAAGAGTGATTTTTTTGTAATTTTAAGATGATTGAAAGCAACTTATTTTTCAAGGCAAACTCAAAAAAGACTAAGTCCCTTTCAACTCCATGGAATTCAAGATTGTCATAGTCGGACAAATCAAATCCATAAACAGAATCAATAGAGAAATCTGTTAAGAACAACGAATCTAGCTATGGCGTAAGTGAATAATATGAGACAATGTGAATGTGACTAGAGTACGCACCCAATAGAAGTAACAATACACCGGTACGGAACAGAAGCAATCGTAACTAAAACTAACAGCGGATATCCGAACGGAAGTAACGGCTAAAAACAGTAAGGACTGCTTAGTAGTCTATGAAGTGATAGATAGACGTGGAGCTAAACTCGATAAAATCGGGATTGAAACAATGGGAATGGTCGTAACGGTCGGGATTGAAACAATGGGAATAGTCGTAACGGTCATGGTAGGATAGACAATCAATAGGATACCTCACTGAACAGACTGGACGAACTAAAGCTGAAGGACGATCCACTATCTGGAGGTAGATATGTTCGTTCTGATGAGTAAGGGCAGACCTCATCTCAGGAGCATGTTGTGCCGTTACTTGGATAGAAAATTCGGCGCATCCGTGAATCTCCATGGCTAGATGGGCTACGCGTACCCACTGGTGCATGTCAGGATTCTCGCCCCAAGAGTCGTCGCTGAGTAAGATAGACGATAGATGGGGGAAGGGTAAGGACTTTTGGTCCTGGTACTTGTTACACCATTTCACATCTTTCAGGTTGTCCACCAATTCCAAATGATTCAACAGCTTTAATGAGCTAAAGAATGTGTCATCACTAGGTGACACTGAGCACTGCTGCAAACGCAACCTTTTCAATCTCTGTAGGTCTTTAAAATGGCTGGAGAGATTGAGATTGCAAGAAGAGTCATCGCCTAAAACCTCGAGATATTCAAGGTTCGGAAAGCGAACAGAGCCAAGGACGCATGAACAACCAGGTGTGTTTTGTGCATGCGAAACCTTGGCATGGCTATGGTCAAGGTGAACTGCAAGTGATCGCAGCGAGTGGGAAACGACGGTGACAGGCTGATTCTCCTCTTCAGTTCCTATCCAACCGTGGTAAAAGTTGGGTAGGATAAGAAATTCGAGAGATGGGAAGTAGGTGAATATTTTGCGCATGTCCTCATGTGCAGGTTTCACAGCCACTAGCTCCAATCTGGTAAGACTAGAGCCCGCAGCCGCGTTCGACTCAGGAAGGCCGACACTCCCATGAGAACTGACTAAGAAAATGGAACCAAGCAAAGGGGGGGCGCTTTGTAACCATCCTTCTACATAAATGAAAAGGCTCATGAGATGCGGAGCTGACTTCGACCGGTACAGGTCAGACAAAATGTCGGCACCCTCGACGTCGCTGATGCTCAAGGCAAGCGTCCTCGTACGCCCAAGATGGGCTGATGTCAACGCCGCAGCCCGGAGTACAGATTGTCTCGTAAAAGCCGCCGCTGAAGTCCAAGGTCCACAAGTCCAAGGTCCACCTCGACCAAAGGTGGAATCTAGAATAGAAACTACTTCAACATCAACGTCTAGAAGCCGCTCCTTTGATCGTTCGAGGAAAAGTTCTGCAGCCGGTATGTGATTTCGATGATGTATATAGATAGTGGTCCAAAGCTCAGATGCTTCGATAGCAACGTCCCGCCAACGGCGACAGACGCTGCATACTAAAGCAAGGATGGACCTGCGGTGAGATGGAAGTAGAGTGTTAAGTGCAGTCGCAAAGATATAAGCTAGAAGTTCGTCGGGTAACTTTTCGTTGATTCGACTGACCGCAGTCGATCGATTTGCTCCACGTCGACGAGAAAGCTAAAAATAGGTAAGGTGATACGGAAAGCAAGGAGACAAGTCTATGATTTTGCCTTTGGTGCCTTCAGCTCATATTTGACTGCTGCTTGTTTCTTGCCTTTGTTTTTCCTCTTTGCCATATGATGGAGATTGATAAGATAGGAAGCGTGACCGTGACAGTCCGTGTTAGTACTGTTAACGTTAGTACGGATTTCGATAGGCTCATGACCAGCCATTTCGGCACGTGGCTGCGCTTGATCACCGAAACGATTGATCTCGTGACAGTAATCCGAAGATGGAAACTGGTCGCGAGTCTAAGAAAATCTATATTTGGGTGAGATTTCAAACTCAGGAATATGCAAAAAAAATTTACTACCTACAGGCAACCCAAAGGCAACCTACAGGCAGCCTCAGGCAGCGTACAGTCGTTCCAGTACTTTATGAAATTAGTTGATTATTAATGCTTGTCGACGTTCTTTCCAGATAACCCTGACTGCGAATCTTCCAAACTAGGACCTCACATAAAACTCTTGTCTATGTATCTCCGGTTTGACTCAGACGGAGCTGCTAACGATTATTCTGAATTAACATGGACTCCGGATATATGCACATAGAAGGAGCAATATAGATGGTCAACCTATAGCAGTCACGGAAGGTGAGCATTCAGGCATGTGTGCCAATCATTCTGCTTAATGAGTACTATTCATGCTCTCTGAATGACGCGTCTCCGCGATACCCCTTCTACAATTTATATATTTCGATTGAATACGCTTGCAGATCCGTCGAAACTATCTTGGCGGGCCTGACCGTTCGTTACCGTGGTACTGTTGCTTACTGCAGTGATATTTCGACGCCAATCCAGAGTGACAGCCATACAGGGAACCTTACTTACCTTCATTCGACTCGGGTTGACGCATCTTTGTAGACCGTCGACACCGCCTCGTTGATAAAAAGCGATTTTTCTGAATGGTATCACGTCCCTCGTCCTTATCCTGTTCATTGCGGACAGTCAAAGATGCTATCGGGTCATAATTCGACCGTCGACTTGTTCACCTAGCATGGTTCGCCTTGACCTGAGTCCGGGACGGTCGGTGCCGCCGGACTCAAAGCGTCACGCCATCGTCTTTGAGTCGTCTCAATGCACACTCAGCGGGTGTCTATCTTTCAAGAATCCAGTTCCGACACTCGCCTTTCGTCGTATTCCTACTCTGCTCTATATAACACCTGTGTTCTCCTTCGACACGCCCTTCTCCCGGTCAATGATCGACGGACGACCGGGGGTACAAAACCAACCACAGATCGAGAAACCAGCCTATTATTGCATCATTACCAAAGACCACTACCATGGTTTACTGTTTGAGTCTCTCTTTGGCTACTCTCTTCTCTTTCATCTTGGCCGTGGTCTTCAATGTGTTCCGTTCCGATGGCATCAGCCTGAGCAGCATGTGGTTGCAAGGGCCTTCTATCCAGGAAGACGTCCTCGTCTATGGTGTCGCTGTTCATAACGACGCCATTAACTTTTTGTTGAATGCCGACGTTCATCAAGATAATCCTATCACCTGGGTGGCCACCGACGTAGTCGACACCGGCATCATTGAGACCGTCGCCCCAGGTCCGAAGGATATCGAACCCATGGTTGAACCGGTATCGTTCACATCGATTGCACCGTTGGTTATCAAGGCCTCGCTCAAGGTTGAAGCCGTTTCCGAGGTCGTGCAAGTTGCACCAATCTTGGGAATGGTAACTACAATCAGACACACTCTCCAGCCATCTGGCACATCCATCGCCTTTGCAAATTGCCAAATATCTTTTCTCCTAGCTTGCTCAAATCCTCGTGATCACTTCGTTAACAAGCTGGTCATTGCTGTTTTCTTAGGATTATCGTTAGCCATTAGCGTCCTGGTTTTCCTCAGTATCCATCCTGGCGTCCTTCTTCCAGATTTCGAATGTCTCCTTCTATTCTTCTGTGCCATGCGTGAAGAAAATGCGACTCAAGAAGTTGTACAAACAATTTCTCTTGTATGGAGATTACTGTTCAAGGTCCCGGAGGCAAGCGCACCCACAGCAGAGCAAGAAGAACATGGCGTAGATTCATTGCTGGGTTCGGATCGTCAGGTGAGTCTCATTTATTGTGTTTTAACTGTGGGTTAATCAGAATTATTGTTACAGTTGACAACACGCCGTACGGCATCCGACAATGTCGGGTATGGAATGGAACGTCCTCAGACTATCATCGAACAATGCACCGGATCCTAGTTGTCTATCTGTTGGCACCAGGTAAGCATAGTCGCTTCCACCTTTGATTCCCAAGCTCATATGGCATTATTTAGGAAACGTCGTTGGTGGATGAAGACAAACAGTTTACTAGATTACAGTTGTCTATCTGTTGGTACCAAGTATGTATGGCCGAGTTTTCCTTTGATTCCCAAGTTGATATGCCATAATTCATAGGAAACGTCGCTGGCAGTTGAAAACAGACAATGCACCGGGACCCAGTTGTATATCTGTTGTTATCAGGTAAACACACTCGAGTTTGCCTTTGATTCCCATGGTCATCTCCCATAATCGTAGGAAACGTCATTGTCAATCGACGACACGGGTATCGGCCATGAAGCTGAGGGCATCATACCCTCTATATCCAACTTATCGGAAAGCCAGAATGTAAGCGCCTTGCAGAATATTCGTGGAACGTTTCCTCACAGGTTTTGGGTTTTCAGAATCTGCAAGGCTCCACCGCAAACAAAGATGAAGAGCAAAGTGCCGTTGAGATCGTGTCTCAAGAAGTTTCTGGGACCATACGTGCCGAAGAATCGGACAATGACAGTCAGGCCGAGGTGAGTATGATCGACATATTATTTCATGTTCCTCCTGATTGTTTATATCGTGCAGGTGGCTCGCACGTCTGCAACAAGTATTCCAGCCGCAATTTCTGACTTGGATGTGGCTTTGTTGGCACGACCCAGGACGGTCATTGCGCAAGGCACAGCAGATTTAGCAGATCCTCGACCTAGTCCCTTCTTCAGTGGAGTAAGCACCTCAGAAAGTCCCACCAGCCATCATTACTCACTGTCATCTTTTTAGGACTCCGCCCAGGATCTTCTCTCACTACCAGAGGAATACGTTCCTGTCTCTGGCTTCGAGACCTTTTACGCCTTGCAGCAAGCGTATGCAGTGAGTGCAGTCTTTCAATGGTTCTAAATGGCGCGATTAATGTTCAATGCTATATAGAACATGTCGAGCATGTCCTTGCACTCTTTAGCGTCTTATTCTGTTGATCGCATTACTTCCGAAGCTTTATCGGGTTCCTCATCTGGGCAGGCGATTGTTGACAATGTCCCAGAGTCAGAGACTTCTGTCGCTTGCACGCCATCGCCTTCTCCGATTCGGCAAAGGAAGGCTTCAGATGCGCTTCCTCTTGAGAAAGCGGACAGACCTGCAACCACTCATACATCTCCATCTCGCATCCCTATCCGTTCTCACAAGCCTATATCTCGAGTGGGAGCTACGGCTTCTTTGGTCGATACCCCGGTCCACCGGTCCTGTTCGAAGTGGACCATCCATACGACTGGAATCTGTCTCCTCGCGGTCGCCCCAGCGCCCTCAGAAATGTTTCCCAGTGCGGGTGCCAAAAGCGCGCCCGGAGGAAGAAAGCGTTTCGGCTGCAAGTAGAACGCGGCATTGTCGTGGTATAAGCTTTCATACATTCCAACGTATCCTTCATGGTACTAACATAATTCTCAGCTTGGTTGTTCATAGGCTCATTGATGAACAAACCAGAAAGAAAAGCCAAGAAGTGCACGGAGACGACAAGGATGTTCACTAGACAAACTACTATGTTACCGCGTTGGAATTTGAGGGACGATCAGCGGATACACTGGGGTCGACGGGCTCTGGTGTATGCAGCTGGTCACCGGGGAAGGACTGGTTCGCTGACGAGCTTACTGGCCCTTCCTCTATCCCCGGTAGACGAGGATCATTGGAAACAGTGGTGGTCGACGGGTAGTTGACGAGTTCTGTTCCACTATATCCTTCCCATCGTGTACACGACATCCTATCACATCCTATCACATCCTTGTCGTCTCCTGCGTCTCTTCGGTTTTTGGTCTCTTTACTGTCATTGGCTTCTCGACCGGGACCACTGCGCCCATGCTCATCTTTAATGTGACGTGCATATCTCTGTCGACATTCTATCCCCCCCAGCCTATCATTCTATCCCCGTACAGCCTAAACATTATTCCTATTTCCACATTTCTACTCCGTATACCCTTTTCTCGCCAATTTCTTTTTGATCTTTTCTGTCATTTCTCGTTTTTCTTTTCTGGTATATGCCACAGCCTATACCTCGCCAACTCGCATATATAAACATTCGAGGTCAGCCTATTATCATCACATTCCTATACTCATATCCATTTGGTTCTGGAATCACTTTTGGTCTTTTATTAGGGATTATTGGGAATATTATCTTTCTCTTTCGTCTTGAGCTAGACCGCTAAGTCAAAAGTTTCAAAGTCCGAATTAGAGTTTTTCATCACCCTAACATAAGTTACAGCCTACTTATAGCCGTAAGTTGAGGACCTGGGTACTAATATTGCTGGTAGTTCAACTTTGTAGGTTATCGTGCTTTCAATGTGATAGCACTATGTACACAAATCTCCCTTCGGTACCGTACAAACTGCGGTAAGTGAAGTTGTAATGCATCTAGTATACACTAAGTCAACGCCAAGTCTGAATTTCCATTGCTTTATGCCCTCTATCTTGTGGGCACCGTGGCTGCGTCCTTTCCTGCAGCACGATCTACCTCTTTGTCATGAGCGATAATTTCCTTCATCTCTTTCGCGAATTGCCTTGCAGAGTCTTCAATCTCCTTGCTTAGTATTGTCGTATCACTACCCGCTTCGACTGTAGCAATGCCACTGTACCACGTGTGTTGCTGTGCAAGGCCCTGTTCGATCATCGCCTGAACAAGGATTCAGACATTGAGTAGGAGAGATATTCCGTACCTGAATACCGTTTATTACATGCCAGCCAGTAGCTTCTGTGACTTGGAGCATGGGCGTCCTGCGTGGTTTGTACTAGAAGAGCATTTAATCAGCACAGTCTGAAACTGGGAGCCGGTTTTGCCTTTTCCTGGATGTATTTTAGTGTTCATAGTTTCCCAATTGAGCCTGACTACATCAGACAGACAACAAGCATAAGTACTACGGCAACCTGGACCCTAATCCCTAGTTCCTTCGAAGCTGATACATTCGTTCGCCAACTGTCCATTTGACAACAGTATCAAGCCTGAACTTTTGGCTTGACGAGATCCTCGTCCTTCACAAGCATGAAGTCTTGCTCAAGTTCAAGATGTGGCTTTTCTTCTTTAAATCCTCGAGCGAGGGTAAGAGATGTGTCTGTTATTAGCTTCGGGTCCTGCAGGTAAGTATTGTCAGTACATATCCCACTCCGGTCATAAATTAGACCTACCATTACGAGGGACTTCCTGACGGCAAACACAGAGTCAATATACAAGTACTGATCGCCCTTAAAGTACAGCTGAGTAACGAGTTCCTTGTAGTCGGGGGCCTGTACAAGAAACAGTTTCAACTTGATGAGGAGTAAATGCACTAGAATTTACGTTAATCTTGAAATGAAGATGTGCTGGTCTACACTTCGCAGAGCCAAGCGCATCGAGCAGATCTTCGATAGGTCCGCCCACACTGAATGGGTAAGCCAATGGCCTAGGATTCCATCCGAGTCATTAATCATGAAGAGAGAACTCGGAAAAAAACTCACTGCACGCCTCTGAATGCAAATGAACCATCCTCCCCAGTCGTGAAGCGTCCTCGGCAATCAGGTTTGTTGTTGTAATCCGGATACTACGAGTTTCATTAGCACGACGCCCCTGGATAATGAGATCCTTACCTCCTTATCGTAGAGCCCAGCTTTATCTGCCTCCCAAACATCTATTACTGCGCCCGCAATCGGGTTTCCTTGGACGTTCAAGACACGTCCGGACATGTACAAGTAGTCACCTTTTCCCTCAGAGGCAATAGAATCGCCTTTCTTCACTATTGCAGAAAATCAGCCGTGCTATTCCATTACCAGCCTGGTTTCAAACCAACAAATTTGAGTATTCTCGGTATAGAGGGGTCCCAAAGCCGCTGGCTCCGTTGCATTCGCAGGCCTGTCGTTGTTCACCAGATCAACGAGAGCCGACACTCCAAGAATGTCTGACATGATCCCGATGTTATCTATCCATGCGTTAGTTAGCGAATCACCTCCAATTCTCGCTGCTGAAAGCGTGTTTCTCACATCGATTCGTCTTCTGGAAGCTGTCCAGAAAATCGATCGTAGCTCTGAATTAAACTCAGCATTGAGTATTACATGGATGGCACGACTTACTTCCACTCCTCCCGAGTCAACGACGTCTCTCGGACGTAATTGTGGATGTGATCTATCTAAGTAGATGTTTGTGTCGGCATCGCTATAGGCAGTTGTCGAAGACACTAACCAAGTGCTTGAAGAGGAACTTCATCCTTTCATTGGGGCCTGGTCCGGGTCGTAAGGTTGGAAACGGTGGTCATAGAAACTATAAGAACGTACAGTTGGCAAAGCTGAGATGAACCATCTCTGTAATGGCATGGACCTCGTTGAGAGAAGAGACTTTCTTAGTAGTCTGCGCAGAGGCCATGGTCATGGTCGTTTCGAAGTGAGGATAATGAAAAGCAGGCCAATAGCAAGCATTTTAAAGGTCATCTGTACTGTCGTGGCATCTAGCTCGAAATTATTAGGGTTGTGCCGACACAAAACGACAAGGCAAGCTGATTAAGCCGTAGCCGATCTAGGGCGGAAGACTTCGTAAGTTTAGACTGGACAGCCGATGGTACGTGGGTGAAATGGGCGATTCTTTAGCTCACATTATACACGAACTGTCGGTGACAATAAAACCAACATACCTAATTGGTGGTGAAGAAGTTTGCAGAAGCTCGATGAGAACAGAATATTGGCGTCTAGACTCGGAGGTCGGGTATAACGGGGCTTTGTTCTCTGTATTTTACCGTTCAAGCTGTTGATCCTCAAATTCTGATTGCATGATCGATGAATAAGATCACTGGTTTCGCGATAAAAAATGAGTGTAAGCATTTCTTCCTACCATACGAATTTCTATTTTATCTCTTCTCCGTCTTACCGAACTTTGGGCTCGTAACGACGAAGTCAATAGCATATTCTGAAGATATTGTTAGTGTTATGTAGGATGATAGAGGAACCAGTGGGGTGCCATATCCCTTAACACCAAAGCCCACAATAATGGCCTCTGCCTTGTCCGAAAAGTATGAATGATGCCTGAACGGTTCTCGTGAATGAATATTCGTTACATGCAATTCAATGAATGGTATTGAAACGCCAAGGAGCGCGTCACGGACCACCACTGATGTATGAGTAAGACCACCTTACAACAAATCGGACTACTAGTAAGATATAAAGCGAAGACTACTAGCTAACGACTCACCTGGATTGATGATGATCCCATCAACACCCTCATCTCTGGCCTGGTGAATCCTATCCACAATAGCGCCTTCGTGATTGCTCTGGAAATCGTAAAGCGTCGCGTCGTACTTGTCCGCAATGACCTTCGCATTATACACTACATCGGCAAGGGTGTCGGTGAGAGGGTGGCAAAAGTCACTAACTCTCACGAAGGAGCTTCAGGCAAAGTGACAGGTGTAAAGACTGCTGAGATTGCGGAAAAGCTCCCCCAAGACGTTGGGGTTCTAACTAATATATACTACATGCAATATCAAATTAATAAGGACTAGAACGAGTGAATAATGTTGTAAAAGAGTCGGGTTTCGAAGGAAAGGAATGATGAGATAAATACCGGTGTTCCGGCCCGTTACATACGC